>CM033643.1:166433412-166443959 GCA_019512145.1 Engystomops pustulosus | reverse complement strand
GGCATGGAGCGGAGGGCGCTTGTGGATTATTGTGTTCTTGGACTTTGCAAGGATTTTGACACTGTCCCTCATCACTCCAACGGCCTACTTTATTAGGTTACACCTGCCCAACTGCTCGTTAACACTTTAATTTCTAATCAGCCAATCACATGGCGGCAACTCAGTGCGATTTAGGCATGCAGACATGGTCAAGACAATCTCCGCAGTTCAAACCGAGCATCAGTATGGGGAAGAAAGGTGATTTGGTGCCTTTGACCGGGGCATGTTGTTGGTGCCAGAAGGGCTGGTCTGAGTATTTCAGAAAATGCTGATTCACTGGGATTTTCACGCACAACCATCTCTAGGGTTACAAGAGAATGGTCCGAAAAAAAAAACATCAGTGAGCGGCGTTCTGTGGGGCGGGAATATGCCTTGTTGATGCCAGAGGTCAGAGGGTGAGAATGGGCAGAGTGTTGAGCTGTAGGAAGGCAACAGTGACTCAAAATCGCCACCGTTAGCAACCAAGGTGGCCAGGAAGAGCATCTATGAACGCCACAGTACGTCGAACTTTGAGGCAGATGGGCTACAAGCAGCAGAAGACCACTTCGGGTGCAACTCCTTTCAGCTAAGAACAGGAAACTGAGGCTACAATTTGTCACCAGCTAGTCGAAATTGGACAGTATAAGATTGGAAGAAAAAACGTGTGCTGGTCTGATGAGTGCTCGATTTTGCGGCGACTTCGGATTGGTAGGGTCAGAAGAATTGGGCGTCAACAACATGAAAGCATGGATCACCTGCCTTGTATCAATGGTTCATGGTGTGGTGGTTGGTGTCATGGTGTGGGGAATATTTCTTGGCACTCTTTGGGCCCCTTGGTACCAATTGAGCATCGTGCAATGCCACAGCCTACCTGAGTATTGTTGCGACCATGTCCATCCCTTTATGACCACAATGTACCCAACATCTGATGGCTACTTTCAGCAGGATAATGCGCCATGTCATAAAGCTGGAATCATCTCCGACTGGTTTCTTGAACATGACAATGAGTTCACTGTACTCAAATGGCCTCCACAGTCACCAGATCTCAATCCAATAGAGCATCTTGTGGATGTGTGGAACGAGGACGGATTTGCATCATGGAGTGTGCAGCCAGCAAATCTGCGGCAACTGTGTGTGATGCCATCATGTCAATATGGACCAAAATCTCTGAGGAATGCTTCACAGCACCTTGTGAAAATGCCACGAAGAATTGAGGCAGTTCTGAAGGCAAAAGGGGGTCCAACCGTTACTAGCATGGTGTACCTTATAAGTGGCTGGTGAGTGTATGTGCCCTGTGGTTGGGTAAAATAAGGTCTATTGGTTTGGCACGAATCATTTGCCAGTTGGATAGGAAACTGGCTGCAGGATTTTTATCCGAGAGAGTTGTGGTTAATAATTCCTACTCGGCATGGCACAGTTATGAGTGGTGCACCCCAGGGTTCTGTGCTTGACCCACTACTATCTAATATATTTATTAATGTATAGAGGTAGGAATTATAGCACGTATTTTTGCAGATGACACCAAGCGTGTAGAGTAATACAGTTATGGAGGATGTTCTTGGACAAACTGAAGTTGGTCATCCACTTGGCAAATGAGGTTCAATGTGGATAAATGTAAGGTTATGCCAGCTGGGGCTAATAGTCCAAAGGCAAAATATGTCCTTGGTGGAGTATATCTAGGAGAGTCCCTTATTGAGGAGGACCTGGGGGTACCAGTAGATCATAAGTGAATAACAGCATCAATGACAATCAGCTGCCTCTAAAACCAGTAGGATCTTGTCATGTATTAAAAGTGATATTACCACTGTGATCAAGGCATTGGTTCGGCTCACCTGGAATATCGTGTCAGTTTTTGGGCACCGGTCCATAAAAAAAGATGCCCTGGAGCTGGAGAGGGTTCAAAGTGAGAGCCATAAAAGTTAAAATGGGCATGGAGGGTCTTCGTTATGAGGAAGATTAAAATAACTAGATTTATTAGTATGGAAAAAGGATGACGACTACGAGGGGGACATGATTCATTTATTATAATATATGAATGGTCCATAAAAAAATAGGTGGCAAGGTGTTTCAGATTAAATCAAATAAAGGTTTAATCACCAGAGGCGACAGGGCTTTTTTACTATGATAACTGTCAATCTGTGTGAATAGACTGCTCAGCGTGGTCACAGCAGAGAATCAAGCAGAGAGCTTCAAGAAGGGTCTAGATGCCTTTTTACACCAAAATAACATTGTAGTTTGTGTTATATAGTATGTTTCTCCCCTAAATCCCTTCCTCATGAAATCCCTTCCTTCATTGGTGACTTGATGGACAAGTGTCTTTTTTCAACCTATTAAACTATGATATCATATGAGTAATCTGTAGGTATCGTTATAAGTGTTGTAATTAAAAAAAAATATATCTTCCCCAAAAAAAATTCTCTACAACTACCAGTCTGGTTTAACTGGACTCACCCATTGTACAAGCAAATGTATAGTTATAATAATAAATATATATTATATACACACATATACTACAGTTTATGCATTAGGAGGCAGCTATACACTCTAATACATGTTCTCGATCAAGTGCGAGCAGAGAGAGAATAGAAGACAGCGACATGTCGACTGCTTGTATTGTCACTGGTGATCAACAATTAACAAAGCCAGGATCCAGTGCCAAGAGGTTGCTGCTAGGTCGGTCTAGTTTTTACCTGTAATTGGTGCAGTAGAGCACCATATGCAGTAGTAAACCCTAAAAACCTAACGACTACACGTGATCCTAAAACAGACATGGCATAGAAAAATTTGTGGCATATAAAGTACCAGAATTAGAATTAAAGTGTCTGTTTTTAGGTTGAGTTAATTAGAGAAAAATCTGAGATGTAAAAAGCATATTTTTTTATATAGTATCAGCTTTAAAGCTATAAGGAAAAATGCAGATTACAAAAATTAAAATGGAGAAATCCAGCTATTCTCCTGCAGAAATTTCATGTCTGGTGGTCCAAGAAATGAAAAAGTTAGAGCCAATAAAAGAAAACATGTAAACATTGAAAATGCCTGCCCTGAATCGGTTAAGGTCACTTGGTCCCTTCTTAGAATGTAAAGACTAATAATAAACAACACTCTTCAATCAATCAGCACTTTATGACAATCCTATCAACCGGACATACCATCTAATTTATATGTAGGAATTGCAATGGCACCTAAGTACGTATACATCTGAAGACAATGACTGACAGAGCATAGCCACAGAGACTGCAGTGTAATAGAAATGTATATATGATAGATCTGTTCTCCATGAATATGCGTATTTGTTGGAATGGGATGAATTACGTGAAGTGCCTTTCTCTATATTATGTATTTCATACTCTCAATATCAAGCGATTGTGTTCAAAACTCAGGCATCCACTCTTCACAGTCATTCAATGCTCTCTGGAGTAGAAGCCATAAATAGCTGTGGATTTTGTTTTTTCCTGCAAAATCCTTGCTGCTCCCTCCCGACTTCCAAGTACACGTGTGTATGCAAGAATTCACTGAAAGCACCTAGGTGCCAGCACGATATTCATTCATTCCATGACAAAACAAGTGGAGTTGATCAAAGGGCTGGAAAAGCCAAAACATCAGCCAAGTTAAGTTCAGAACAGCCAAGTATGCACTACCTTTCATCATAAAGACACAAAAATACTAAACGGTTCATCATTACAGAAATTGTAACACCTAGTATCGTATGCAGTTGTAATGAGAACATGTTTAAACTAAATCATAGGTTTTGCCAAACAAAGATTTACAAATACCCACACACTCTGAAAATGTGCAAAAAGGAGACCCCAGAAGATCTGAGGAGCAGATTTCTAATTTCAATATTTAACCTGGATTCTCATCTTCTGTAAGAGCTCATGTTGCCAGTATTTTGCATTATATCAAATAAACAATTTAAACAACGAAGTGGCCCTGCGAAAGACATAAGAAAGGGTTATTCATTACCAGATTGTAGAAGAGAACAGGCCTTTTAAAGGGGGTTGCCCACTTCCAGTGAGAAAATATATATAAGCTATATATAAATAATAGCTTTTGATGTATTTTGTTTTTATTTATAAAAAATAAACATTAAAAAAACTATTGACATTCAAAAAAATTAAGAAAAAAAACAAGAAAAAAGGAAAGCAAATGTAATCTGAATAACTAAGCAAATAAAAACACATTTTAAAACACATGTTTGTAGGATAGTCAATTTTCGAATTAAAAAAAGCACATGATGAAAACAAACGTTAAAATATTATAGTGAGCACAAGAGAAGCTTATCACAGCTACTACGCTAGTGAATAAATCACAATTCTTTCACAGTGCAAAATTCACTGATAACACCGACTACGCCTCTTGATATATCCGGCGGGACATGGCCTATGTATGATAAATCTCCTCAATTTGTTCATTTCACAGGAAATATTACATCCAAAACAAATCTATTTTTCATAGGGTGGCGCTGCATAAGGATTAGTCCACTAACCAGGACAAATCAGTATCTGGTGTACCTGCAGTTGGTGTTGCAATATCTAGGTTTTAAAATAGACCTATCCCTTATTTATGCATAAGTTTTTACTTTTCTGAATCACTGGCAGCAAGGAATTCCACAAAAATAATGACAGTAGATGCAATTCCGTTGACTAAAACATGCCCTACTAGTTCCATCATTTATTCGGGTCTTTATTAAAAAATAGCTAGTCAATTTGTATTTGTGGTTCTGCAAATTATATTCTAATCTGTCTAGTTAACCAAGTGAAACAAATTTCACAACACTACCTCGCTTTGTGACCCTCGAAGGTTGAAGTTGGTTCTCTGAGGTGGTGTTTCGGTCCGTCGACAATGGCTCGGGTGAATGTAAAAACCACAACTCCTCTTCCATTGCCTGTAGTAGCCATCCTTCCTCATGTTATGTCTGTCGAAATAACGGTTTCTCTTTTCACTTTTGTGCAGCCTTCCTTTCCAAGAAAGGCATAAATGTTTGGAATCGCGCAAAGAAAGGCCCATGCTCACTGATGCATACATGCTTTGCCAAGTTTGGTGTTTTCAGTCCGTCTTGATGAGTATTAGTTCAAAAATAAAATAAGTAAATTAAAGTTCTAAAAGCCAGGTGCGATTTAAAATAGTTTTCAAAGAGTAAACCTGACCAAAGCATTTAAGTGGCCCGTGCCTACGGATATACTCTTAAAGCATAGTAACAGTTATTGCTTGTACAAAACAACAATGGTAAATTTGCTACAAATATTAACCAGCAGTATGGATTGTTGTCATGAAGGTTGTGTGGTTGATTTCCTTTGGACATCAATCTGGTTTTCTTGCCCTCGCTTTTCGGTTTATCCCACAATAAGTCTCATCAGCAGGTTACTAAGCAAATATTATGTAGCCGAGATCAGTTCTAGGATAGATAGCCCAATAACATCGCCAGACATGATTCCATAAATTGAGGATTGTAAAGGTTTCAAATATTTAAGGCTTAAATACAGACACCAGATGCCTCTTGGTGTACAGCCAAGTAAAACTGCTTAACAATTTTCATCAATTAACTTTCTGGTTCTTGCACAACACACTATGTGGCATAACAAAGCGAAGGAAAAGGCACACAAACGTGTGCAATTTTTTCTCAGACCAATTATTATTTTACCAGCTTGTAAACAATATTGTTGCAAATAAACAAAACAAACAATGTTTAACTGTTACGTTCGTCTACAGTACAGCTAATGCCCAACCTAATTAGGTTATGCAACAAACAGCATAAGAAGGTTGAAACTGTACGATCAGAAATATTGACAACCACAAAACATTGAAATTCGCCCAGGGCAACAAGATAGCAGAGTATAGAAAGAAAAACAATCTGCCCATATCACTCTGAGTCAGTGGTATTGCTAGCTGAGAATGTCCCTGCTTTCCTAAAACATACAAGACACATCATTATCAAACTGATGTCTGATTCCTACTATTCTGTCCAATGTGCAATAGGTTAACAATATCTTGAGAAATAAAAATCCTAGCCGAAATGGGGGGGATATCCTTTAATAGAATTGGAATAGAATTCTGTTGACCTCGTAGGAATTTAAACTAGTTACTGGCATCACAAAACTGCTACATCAAGCCTCTGGTGCATTCATAAGGTGGAAACAGGGGGGGAGCAGCATGTCTCTCTTCTTTCAAGAACTGTCAACCAACCACAGTTATATTTAAATGGGATTTAAGCCATCGAAGAAGTGTGAGAAGAGGGGGCACAAGATGACATGAAGGGAAAAAAGTAACATTAATTTCACGATTCGCGTCTCACACGTGCCCAGTGAAGTATTGTGTTGATTGACGCCTGGATTGACTGTGGCTTATTTCTAGATGGTGTCTCTTCCACACCATCAACACACATAGGCATTGTTATTCACTGCCATGTGATGGTTTCAAGTATAGGATTTTCTTATATGAAATGTTTTGGGCCTTTCTTATTACTGTGCTTTTGGAGCATGATTTTTTCTTAAATCTTTGAATAGTTTTCTTTCCCGAAATTCAGTAGTCTCAAACCTAAAGGGTTTTGTTTCAGTCCTGTCAAAACAGCAGTCACTCTTCTGATGGTGTAAATGGTTTGATGAATAGTTGTGCAGGAAGCCATGGCGACATCTATGTCAACAATGGGATGCAGTTGAGTTTGGCAGTGTGGTACGTGAGAAATTTTGAAGAGGCAAAATAGACCAGCTGCAATATTGTGGTCACATGAAAACAAATAAAATAAAAAAAAGTTCCACTATATTTATAGGAATTCAAACACAACTCCTTAGTTATCTTTTGACAGTAGTAGTTATTTAGATTCTCAAAATGTGATAATAATAAGGCCAACATTCCAGGTTCTATTCAACTTTATATCACCTAAACCCGGTTGTATAGGGAGAGATTTATTAAAAACTGTCTTAGTTTCTCATGGCAACCAATTAAACTCTGCTTCCCACAGCAGTTTAAGTGAATGAAAGCAGATTTGACTAGTTGCCGTCGTGAGCAAGCGAATTTCACACAGTTGCAATTAATTTCCCCAAGATAGATAAAGTTACAAAAAGACGACGAGCCCAACCTATAAGATAACTCCTTCAGACAAATGTCATTGGCGCCTTTTCCCCTTAACAACGCTGCTGTAATAGCCTCTCGTACACGGTGGGCATTTGCTGCACTGGTTACCACCCTTGGTCGATGCTGGCACCGATGGGGTGTTAAATGCCTATGGAAAAGATGCGAAGCATTACATCCTGGCGAGCATTGGCGCGCCATATTGGAATTGATCACTGACAGCTGTGAAGTCTTGGGGGGGCCGGCAATCTATAACTACCCGAGTGGCACATTTTGACTCATTTGTACAAGTGTGCCGATTTGATTAGTATATCTGACATATACTTCCTCTATATAGTTAGTAGGACAACGCCTGAAGGTTAATTGTTACCCTAGTGTGAGGTGTTTGAAAAATAGTAACACACATTTTAAAAAGTAACAAAAAAAAATTAAAATCAGCCCCCATTTCCCTAGAACTGATTACAATCTAGAATAAACAGTAATAAATAAATACCTTTAATACCGGTAAATCGACCGTAGTCGAAAAAGTTCCGTATCAAAGATACCCGCCTAAATGTTGCAAGAAATGGGCGCAAATCGATTTTTTCACCAATTTCCTGCCGTTTGCGAATTTTTTTTCGGCTTCCCAGTACGGCATGGAATATTAATGATCGTCACGTATGAGTGGTATTGATGTGACTTTTGAAAAACGAGCCGTGCACCCAGACTCTTTACATGGAAAAATTAAAAAAAAATGTTTATAGATTATTTTATGGGGAGGGGAAATAAATGCAAAAAAACAAAAAGGGAATTTCGGAAAGGTTATGGTAGTCCCAGTCAATTTTTGCAATTCTGTTATGCCCACTTCTTTAACTACCCTTAAGCTGAAGTCCACTTTTCATTCAACCTTCCTGACCGGCCCAATTTTTCAAACTCCTGCATGATCACTATAGTGGTATCTCGTGACACGCGTTATACCATATCCCAATGATTTTTAAATTGTTTTCTCGTTGACACATTGTACTTCCCTGTTCGTTGAAACAACTTTGGTGGTATGTGTTGTGCTTTATTTATGAGAAGAAATCAGATATTTAGGTTAATATTGAATAATTCTGATTCTCTCGAACTTCAAAAGTTCTGACGTTTTCCATCAATAGTTCTAACCGTGGGGTCATCGGTTTTTAGCTATGTATGTTTGTAGGCATGTTTATGGGCCTTTGAGATGTTAGGTGTGAGTTTTCATTTCATAAAAAACGGAAAGTCCTGCTATTGATTTGGACCTGCTCATGTTTCTAATATTTCACACTTTGAGAGGCCTAATAAAAGTTAATACACCTGTTATAATTATAGAAATTACACCCGCGTCTCAACGTACTTAACAACAGCTTTTATGAAGTTTGTTAACCTTTAATGTTTACAGGGGTTAAAACAAAACTGTGGAATGCATTTGAAAGAATTTTTTTGGCTCCTAATTAATTTGTTTTTCAAAATGTACAACATTTCTCAGGTGGAGTAAATACCAACAACGCTCCACAAAAGTTTGAGTACACCAATCTCTCCCGTGTGATGGAAATCCCCCTATGTCGGTGTGACCGCGTATGGGCACACTCTCGGGGCATCGCCGGAACTCTCGCCATTCAGATACACGATGATTATGCATTGTCATCTTTTATTCTGGCTACACAAGTCTTTATTTTTGGCATAGTTGGACATATAAGGTGCTGTAATGTCTCTGCCGACACAGTGAGATGCTCTTTCAAATAACTTCAGTTTTGAGTGGTGTCGTTAGCTTTTGATGGAGTGTATTTTAACTCTTAGTGTGAATGTACTGTGGTGACCAAGAAAATGTGCAGATTTTTGGTTTACTTTTTTCGTATTTTTTGGGGGTCGTACACCGTACACTAAAAATATTATATTATCTCATTCTATAAGGTCCTACGATTACGGTGTATACCATCATTTATATAGTTTTAATTTATGGTTTACATTTTGACTATCAGTAAAAGCTAATTGTATAGAGATAATTCTCATTGGTGTTGCATGCCATCAATCTTTTGGAGACGCAACTTTAAAGTTTGTTGGTTTTGACAGAGCTAGGTAGGTTCGCTGATTTTTTTACGTGTTGGAGGTGTTGTTGCTTTTTCGCTGAGTACCATTTTTTTGCGCATCATATCTTTGTTTTGATCACTTTTTCGTATACTATTTGGTTAGAGGTTTGTAGGAGCTTTTCTGAGAAAATGTACATATTTTGGCGTCGTTTTCGGGGGAGGGGTTTGTTTGTTTGACGGCGGTCACCCAAGAGCACGGGTCAATAATGTTTTAGAAGTTATATTGTACGAGGAGTGTACGGATTGAGGGACTAAAAACAATTAATAATAGTGTCTTGAATAACCAAATAAGTCGTTTGGGGGAGTTTTGGCAAGAAGTTTGTGAGTTTTGTCACTGATATTAGCTATGTGCTATAGAGGGGAATATTTGGTTTGAGGGGGATTGTAATAGGCGATCGAGCGGTCACTAAATGCATGCGCCTGATCGGATAATCGTTGTTATTCTCCAGACAGAACCAAACTATTACCAAGGTATGCTAGATTCGTGCTCGGGGTCTCGAATAACGAGCCCCCAATTGTACAGTCATCTGATGGGTAAAATAAGGTCTATTGGTTTGGCAGAAATCATTTGCAGTTGGATAGGAAACTGGCTGAAGGATTTTATCCAGAAAGTTGTGGTTAATAATTCCTACTCGGAATGGTCACCAGTTATGAGTGAGTTGTGGTTAATAATTCCTACTCGGAATGGTCACCAGTTATGAGTGGTGCACCCCAGGGTTCTGTGCTTGACCCACTACTATCTAATATATTTATTAATGATATAGAGGTAGGAATTAATAGCACCGTATTTTTGCAGATGACACCAAGCGTGTAGAGTAATACAGTCTATGGAGGATGTTCTTGGACAAACTGAATGTTTGGTCATCCACTTGGCAAATGAGGTTCAATGTGGATAAATGTAAGGTTATGCAGCTGGAGGCTAATAGTCCAAAGGCAAAATATGTCCTTGGTGGAGTATATCTAGGAGAGTCCCTTATTGAGGAGGACCTGGGGGTACCAGTAGATCATAAAGTGAATAACAGCATGCAATGACAATCAGCTGCCTCTAAAACCAGTAGGATCTTGTCATGTATTAAAAGTGATATTACCACTGTACAAGGCATTGGTTCGGCCTCACCTGGAATATGCTGTCCAGTTTTGGGCACCGGTCCATAAAAAAAGATGCCCTGGAGCTGGAGAGGGTTCAACGTAGAGCCATAAAAGTTAAAATGGGCATGGAGGGTCTTCGTTATGAGGAAAGATTAAAATAACTAGATTTATTTAGTATGGAAAAAGAGACGACTACGAGGGGACATGATTCATTTATTTAAATATATGAATGGTCCATAAAAAAATATGGTGGCAAGTTGTTTCAGATTAAATCAAATCAAAGGT
>CM033643.1:166392114-166433406 GCA_019512145.1 Engystomops pustulosus | reverse complement strand
GAGGAAAGATTAAAATAACTAGATTTATTTAGTATGGAAAAAGAGACTACTATGAGGGGACATGATTCATTTATTTAAATATATGAATGGTCCATAAAAAAAATATGGTGGCAAGTTGTTTCAGATTAAATCAAATCAAAGGTTTAATCACCAGAGGCGACAGGGCTTTTTTACTATGAGAACTGTCAATCTGTGGAATAGCCTGCCTCAGGCGCTGGTCACAGCAGAGACAGCAGAGAGCTTCAAGAAGGGTCTAGATGCCTTTTTACACCAAAATAACATTGATAGTTGTGTTATATAGTATTGTTTCCCCTAAATCACTTCCTCATGAAATCCCTTCCCTTCATTGGTTGAACTTGATGGACAAGTGTCTTTTTTCAACCATATAAACTATGATATCATATGACGTAATCTGTAGGTATCGTTATAAGTGTTGTAATTAAAAAAAAATATATCTTCCCCAAAAAAAATTTCTACAACTACCAGTCTGGTTTAACTGGACTCACCCATTGTACAAGCAAATGTATATGTATAATAATAAATATTATATATACACACATATACATACAGTTTATGCATTAGGAGGCAGCTATACCTCTAATACATGTCTCTCGATCAAGTGCCGAGCAGAGAATAGAGACAGCGACATGTCGACTGCTTGTATTGTCACTGGTGATCATACAATTTAACAAGCCAGGATACCAGTGCCAAGAGGTTGCTGCTAGGTCGGTCTAGTTTTTACCTGTAATTGGTGCAGTAGAGCTACCATAGTGGCAGTAGTAAACCCTAAAAACACTAACGACTACCAGTGATCCTAAAACAGACATGGCATAGATCAAAATTTGTGGCATAAAGTACCAGAATTAGAATTAAAGTGTCTGTTTTAGTTGAGTTATATTTAGAAAAAACTGCTGAGATGTAAAAACCATATTTCTTTTACTATAGTATCAGCTTTAAAGCTTAAAGGAAAAATGCAGATTACAAAAATTAAAATGGAAGAATCCAGCTATTCTCACTGCAAATTTCATTGCTGGCCCAAGAAATGAAAAAGTTAGAGCCAATAAAAGAAAACATGTAAACATTGAAAAATGCCTGGCCCTGAATCGGTTAAGGTCACTTGGTCCCTTCTTTAGAATGTAAAGACTAATAATAAACAAAATCCTTCAATAATCCACGTTATGCAATCCTAACAACCGTACATACCATCTAATTTATATGTAGGAATTGCATATGGCACCTAAACTGTATACATCTGAAGACAATACTGACAGAGCATAGCACCAGAGCCTGCAGTGAAAGTAAATGTATATATGTAGATCTGTTCTCCATGAAATGCGTATTTGTTGGAATGGGAATGAATTACTGAACTGCTATTCTCTATATTATGTATTTCATCCTTCAAAATCAAGCAGGTTTCAAACCTCAGGCATCCCTCTTCACAGTCATTCAATGCCCTCAGGAGTAGAAGCCATAAATAGCTGTGGATTTTGTTTTTTCCTGCAAACCTTGCTTCTCCCTCCCACTTCCAAGTACAGTGTGTATGCAAGAATTCACTGAAAGCACCTAGGTGCAGCACATATTCATTCATTCCATGACAAAACAAGTGGAGTCTTGATCAAAGGGATGAAAAAGCAAACATCAGCAATAATGTTCAGACAAGCACAGTATGCACTACCTTTCATCATAAAAGACACAAAATATACTAAAAGGTTCATCATTACAGAAATGTAACACGTAGTATCTTAATGCAGTTGTAATGAAGAACACGGTTACAAACTAAATCATAGCGTTCTTGCCAAACAAAGCATTTTTACAAATACCCACACACTCGAAAATGTGCCAAAAAGGAGACCCCCAGAAGATCTGAGGAGCAGATTTCTAATTCAATATTTAACCTGGATCTCATCGTCTGTAAGAGCAGTTCATGTGCAGTATTTTGCTATTACAAATACAACAATTTAAACCACGAAGTGCCCTGCTGAACAGCACTTAAGAAAGGGTTATTCATTTACCAGTATTGTAGAAGAGAACAGGCTTTTAAAGGGGTTGCCCACTTCCAGTGAAAAATATATATATAGCTATATATAAATATATAGCTTTTGATGTATTTTGTATATTTATAAAAAATTAAACATTAAAAAAAACTATTGACATTCAAAAAAATTAAGAAAAAAAACAAGAAAAAAGGAAAGCAAAATGTAAATCTGAATAACTAAGCAAAATAAAAACACATTAAAAACACATTGTTGTAGAATATCAATTTTCGAATTAAAAAAAGCACATTATGAAAACAAAAGATACAAATATTAAGTGAGCACAATAGAGGAGCTTTATCACAGCTACTACGCTAGTGAAATAATCACAAATTCTTTCACAGTGCAAAAATTCACGATAACACCGACTACGCCTCTTGATATATCCGGCGGGACATGGCCTATGATATGATAAATCTCCCTCAATATTTTTTCATTTCACAGAAAATCTACATCCAAAACAAATCTGTATTTTTCATAGGGTGGCGCTGCATAAGGATTAGTCCCACTAACCAGGCAAATCAGTATCTGGTTACCTGCAGTTGGTGTTGCAATATCTAGGTTTTAAAATAGACCTATCCCTTATTTTTAATGCATAAGTTTTACTTTTCTGAATCACTGGCAGCAAGGAATTCCACAAAAATAATGCACAGTAGATGCAATTCCGTTGACTAAACATGCCCTACTAGTTCCATCATTTATTCTGGTGTCTTTATTAAAAAATATAGCTAGTCAATTTGTATTGTTGGTTCTGCAAATTAATATTCTACTCCTGTCTAGTTAACCAAGTGAAACAAATTTCACAACACCTACCTCGCTGTTGTGACCTCGAAGGTTGAAGTTGGTTCTCTGAGGTGTGTTTCGGTCTCGTCTACAATGGCTCAGGGTGAATGTAACACCCACAACTCCTCTTCCATTGCCTGTAGCTAGCCATCCTTCCTCATAGTATCGTCTTCGACATACCGGTTTCTCCTTTTCACTTTTTGGCACCCTTCCTTTCCAAGAAAGGCATAAAATGTTGGAATCGCTGCAAAGAACAGGCCCATGCTCCACTGATGCATACATGCTTTTGCCAAGTTTGGTTTTCAGTCCGTCTTGATGAGATTTGTTCAAAAATAAATTAAGTAAATTAAAGTTCTAAAAGCCAGGTGCATTTAAAATAGTTTTCAAAGAGTTAAACCTGACCAAAGCATTTAAGTGGCCAGTGCCTACGGATATACTCTTAATGCATAGTAACAGTTATTCTTGTACAAAACAACAATGGAAATTTGGCTTACAAAATTAACCAGCAGTCTGGATTGTTGTCATGAAGGTTGTGTGGTTGATTTCCCTTTGGACAATCATGGTTTCTTGCCCTCGCTTTTCGGTTTATCCCACAATAAGTCTCATCAGCAGGTTACTAAGCAAAATATTATGTAGCCTGAGATTCCAGTTCTAGGATAGGATAGCCCAATAACATCGCAGACATGATTCCATAAATTAGAGGATTGTAAAGGTTTCAAGTATTTAAGGCTTAAAGTACAGACACCAGATGCCTCTTGGTGTACAGCCAAGTTAAAACTGCTTTAACTTTTCATCAATTAACTTTCTGGTTCTTGCAGCCAACACATATTTGCATAAAAAGCAGAAGGAAAAGGCACACAAACTGTGCAATTTTTTTTCCAGACCAATTATTATTTTTACCAGCTTTAAACAATATTCAGTTGTGCAAATAAACAAAACAACAATGTTTAACTGTTACGTCTCTACAGTACAGCTAATGCCAACCTAATTTAGGTTATGCAACAAACAGCATAAGAAGGTTGAAACTGTCCGATCAGAAATATTGACAATCCAAAAACATTGAAATTCTCCCAGGGCCAACAAGATAGCAGTGTATAGAAAGAAAACAATCTCCCATATCCACTCTGATCAAGTGGTATTGCTAGCTGAGAATGTCCCTGCTTTTCCTAAAAACACAGACACATTCATTATCCAACTGATGTCTGATTCCCTTACTATTCTGTCTAAGTGCAATAGGTTACCAATATCTAGAAGAAAAAAAATCCTAGCAGAAATGGGGGGAATCCTTTACATAGAATTGGAATAGAATTCTGTTGACCTCGTAGGAATTTAAACTAGTTACTGGCATCACAAAACTGCTACATCAAACCTCTGGTCATTCATAAGGTGGAAACAGGGGGAAGCAGGCATGTCTCTCTTCTTTCAAGAACCTGTCAACCAACCACGTTATGATTTAAATGGTATTTAAGCCATCCGAAGAAGTGAGAAGAGGCAAGTATGACATGAAGGGAAAAAAGTAAATTAATTTCACGATCCGCTTCACACAGTGCCCAGTGAAGTTATTTGTCTGATGACGCCTGGATTTGCTGTGGCTTATTTCTAATGCGTTCTCTTCCACACCATCAACACACATTAGGCATTGTTATTCACTGCCATGTGATGCTTTCAAGTATAGGCATTTTCTTAATGAAATGTTTTGGGGCCTTTCTTATTTACTGCTGCTTTTGGAGCATGATGTTTTTCCTAAAATCTTTGAATAGTTTTCTTTCCCGAAATTCAGTATTCAAACCTAAAGGGTTTTGTTTCAGTCCTTCAAAACAGCAGTCTACTCTTCTGATGGTGTAAATGGTTTGATGAAGTTTGTGCAGGAAGCCATGCTGAACTCTATGTCAACAATGGGATGCAGTTGAGTTTGGCATTGTGGTACTGTAGAAAATTTTGAAGAGGCAAAATAGACCAGGTGCAATATTGTGTTCACCTGCAAAACAAATAAAATAAAAAAAGTTACACTTATTTATAGGATATTCAAACAACTTCCTTACGTTATCTTTTGACAGAGTAGTTATTTAAGATTCTCAAATGTGATAATAATAAGGCAACATCCCAGGTTCTATTCAACTTTAATACACCTAAACACCAGTTGTCATAGGGAGAGATTTATTAAAACTGTCTAGTTTCTCATGGCAACCAATTAAACTCTGCTTTCCCACAGCAGTTTAATGAATGAAAGCAGATTTCTGACTAGTTGCCGTGAGCAACGCAATTTCACACAGTTGCAATTAATTTCCCCAATAGTATATAAAGTTCAAAAAAGACGCAGGCCAACCTATAAGATTAACTCCTTCACGACAAAGTGTCATTGGCGCCTTATCCCCTTAACAACGCTTGCTGTAATAGCCCTCTCCGTACAAGGTGGGCGTTTGCTGCACTGGTTACCACCCTTGGTCGATGCTGGCACCGATTGTGGGTGTTAAATGCCTAAATGCCTATGGCAAAGATGCTGGAAGCATTTACATCCTGGCGATGCATTGGCGCCGCCATATTGGAATTGATCACTGACAGCTGTGAAGTCATTGGGGGGGCGGCAATCTATAACTAGCCCCGAGGTGGTCACATTTTAACTCATTTATTACAATGTGCGATTTGATTTAGTATATCTGCATATACTTCCATATATATAGTAGGACAACCTAAGGTTAAAGTACCCTAGGGGGTTTGAAAAATAGTAAAACATTTTTAAAAAGTAAAAAAAAAAAAATTTAAAATCAGCCCCCTTTCCCTAGAACGGATACAAATCTAAATAAACAGTAAAAATAATAAACGTGTTAGGTATCGCCGTGTCTAAAAAGTCCGATCAAAATACCGCCTAAAGTTGCAAGAAAATGGCGCAAATGCATTTTTTTCACCAATTTCCTGCCTTTGGAATTTTTTTCGCTTCCCAGTAGACGGCATGGAATATTAAATACTGTCACTATGAAGTGTAATTTGAAGTGCTTTTGAAAACGAGCCGTCACACAGCTCTTTACATGGAAAAATTAAAAAAAAGTTATAGATTTTATTGGGGAGGGGAAAAATAAAAATGCAAAAACAAAAAGGGACAATTCGGAAAGGGTTAATGTCCATGTCAATTTTTGCAATTCTGTTATGCACTTCTTTAACCCCTTAACGCTGAAGCCACTTTTCACCTTCACTTTTCCCATTTTTTCAAATCTGCCCTGCATCACTATAAGTGGTTATAACTTCGGAACGCTTTAACATATCCAAGTGTTTTAAAATTGTTTTCTCTCGTGACCATTGTACTTCCGTTAGTTGAAACAATTTTGGTGATGTTTTGCTTTATTTATGAGAAAATCAATATTTGGTTTAATTTGAAAATTCTTGATTTTCGAACTTCAAAATGTCTACTTTTTCCATAATAGTCCATAACCGTGGTCCATGGTTTTTATGCATACTGTTTATTTTTGTAGGATGTTATGCCTTTGAATGTTAGGTGTGATTTTTCACATTTTCAATAAAACCGGAATCCTGCTATTGAGGGACCTGCTCTTTTAAATCACTTTGAGAGGCCTAAAAAAAGTTAATACCCACCAACCCCCTCAACGACTAAACAACTTTTATGAAGTTTGTTACCCTTTAATTGTTTTACAGGGGTTAAAAAAAACAATCGGATGCAATTTTGAAAGTAATTTTTTTGGCCTAATTAATGTTTGTTTTTCAAAAATGTACAAATTCCTCAGTTGATAAAAAAATACCAAAACGCTCCACAAATTTGATACCCATCTCTCCCGTGTATAACAATCCCCCATATGTGGTGGTGACCTGCTGTATGGGCACACGCCAGGGCACGAAGGGAAGCTTCGCCATTCAGAGCAGATTATGCATTGTCACTTTTTATTGGCTACACAATCTTTATTTTTTTGGCAATTTGGACATATAAGGGCTTATTTTCTGCGACATGAGATGCACTTTACAAATACTTCATTTATTGGGTCTTGCTTTTGATGATGATGTTATTATAACTCTTGTGCATGGGTGAAAAGAAAATTGTCATTTGTTGGTTTACTTTCTTCTTTCGTATTTTTTGGGGTCGTACACCGTACACTAAAAATATTATATTATCTTCATTCTATAGGTCACTACGATTACGGTATACCATCATTTATATAGTTTTCATTTATTTTTACAATTTTACTGGATAAAAACTAATATAGAGAATCTCATTTGTTTTTGCATTGCATCTTTTTTGGAGACGTAACTTTAATATTTTTTTTGTTGACAGAGCTAGTTTAGGTCTTATTTTTACGTTTGAGTTGTTCGTTTCAACTGGTACCCACTGGGGGTCGATTTCTTTCATCAAATGCCCGTTTCTCCTATCGGGTGTTTAGAGGCAGGTGTCGGCTATAATATGTAGCCGACACCTGCAGCTTCTGGCGCCGGCTCCGTTCAGGAGCCGGTGCCAGAAGCATGACGTTATAGTACTGCATTTTGCGGGAACGCACCTCCCGCGATGCAGTACTATTACGTCAAATGTCGGAAAGGGGTTAAATGATCCTTGTAAAACATTTACATAAAATGTGTTTACAGGGAAGTTTTATTAAATACATTTTTTCTTTATAAACCAAAGCAGATAAACGCTACAAATGTGAAAAATAAGTTTTGTAATTTTCCAGATTTAAGTTTCTTTAAGAAGTAGTAAAACTGAATACATTTTTACTACAGTATGTTATAAATATATACAGCATTACCCCATCCCCCTTTTTCTGGTTCAGCTACACATGGAGAGGATGCATGTACTTTCTGCCAACTCTAAGCTAAGCCTTTCCTGCAGTTAAAGGAAATGTACCATTTGATTTGATGCATTATGAACCAAACATACCGTGGGAATGCTGTTGCTACACTGATGCAGGATCATATCATATCTGTTTAACCCCTTACCAGCATGTGACGTAGTATTGGTCACATGCCGGCTGTGGGGGTATGAAGTGGGCTCACGGGCTGAGCCCTCTCCAAACAAGGTGGGCGTTTGCTGCATATTGTAACACCCACGGTCGGTGCTGGCATCTTGGATGTCACAGGGAGGGCGACGATCAGTTGCCATGACAGCCTCGAGTCTTCGGCAGACCGGAGGCTGGCTGGCTCATGTGCATATTTTTACATTTATCTACATTAAAGGAAGCATAACCTTCCTGATGAAAATTTCCAAAATGCCTTAGTCTTGCATCTGAACAATTCCAGTGCTTTAACATTACCTGGTTGCCAGCATCTTTAATGCCTCATTACTCATAGCCCTTCCCTCCCTCCCTCAGCCTCTCCCCTGCTACCTTCCCCCACTTACGGCAGCTCACCATTGCAAAAAAATATTTGTACTGCCTCCCTCCGCCCCCGCCAGGACCACACATCACTGGCAGGGAGCCAAGTAATGTTAAAGAAACTATTGAAAAGCATATTTGGAACCTGTCATCAGGTAAAAATGACCTTTCTGATGACAGGTTCCCTCAGCATCCATTTCTGTGCCCAATCCTCCAGCTTCCACAAATCTCTCTGTAAAATTATATGATCACATCAGAATTACGTTATTCCCGGCGTAAGACGTGCTGTGAGTTCATGTGGTCAGATAAATGCATGGGCTATTGTTAAAGAGGCTAAAGGACCTGAGATTATGTCACTCTGGTCACATGACATGGGGAGTATAAGATGGGAGGGGCCAAATGAGCAGAACACGCCCCCTCTGATGCCCGCTAATATAAGATAAAAGGTGATTTATGTGGATGTAAGCGAAACAATTTTTAGCTAAAAGAAGTGTGAAAGACTGATGTTTAGGTACAACCCAGGGAAAATCCGAAAATATAGCTGGGGTATAAGAAACGGGGTATCAGCCTAATGTATGGCCCTGATGTATGCAACAGAAGCCAAATTGTACAGTATAAGGGATACACAAAGTCATGTGTCAAGTAGCAAAGAAAACAAGTCTTTATTAATCGTTTATACAATTGCATGAGAAAAAAAGCACTAATCGGACAAAACAATACTAAAAACACTTAAAAAGAAAGAGGATACAGCCTAACTGATCCCCAATAGCAAAGACACCGGGTGGACAGTGGCACCTGATAATGCCAGAACACTGTTGCCCCGTACACCCCTGCTCCAAACACTATCCAGTAAACTCCAAAATGAATACAATACAGATAATATGTGGGCAGGTGGCAGGCAAGGTAGTAAATGTACTGAATTCCCTGACCGAGGGGAAGGAGGATGATGCTGAATCTGCTATAAGTAAAGGCAAATAATAATTACCATGAGGTCTGGACGATGAGTGGAGACAGGGCCGAAAAAACGCCCCACGCGTATTGCAGTGAACCGCAGCTTCCTCAGGGGTGCCTAACAAGTGCAGTGTCCGTATATAAATACCCGTGTATGTGGATTTAAGCTGATCCACAGCTGTGACAAAGATGGCGGCGCCCATGTCAGCATGTGTGTTAGGAAACCATGGAGAGGAGTGGAACTACATCACTTTCGGGATGACTGACTAGGGGAATCCGCGCATGCACTATTGCATGATATAAATGTAAAAGGCGCAGCATTATATTAGGTATTGTATGCAAGCTGAGACTGTCTAAACATTCAATGTGCAATGTAAAGTGCCAGTGCTGCTATATTAAAATGTGCAAAGCGGGCCAATGAGTAAGGTGCAGATTTAGAAAGAATTATAGAGATAAATAAATGAAAATTAGTATAAGAATGAAACATAAATGAAAAAATAAAGAAAGAAACAATTGTGTTAGGTGATGCTTATATAGAAAAAAATATATATAAATAAAATGACCAAACAGCAGATATATGTGGTGACTAGTTTACAGCTGTAACCCATCATATCCGGTAAAGGAAGATAGTGTAATAAGTGGGCACTTGCCTGCCACCTGCCCACATATTATCCGTATTGCATTCATTTTGAAGTTTACTGGACAGTGTTTGGAGCAGGGCCGTATGGGGCGACAGTGTTCTGGCATTATCAGGTGCCACTGTCCCCCCAGTGTCTTTGCTATTGGGGATCAGTTAGGGTGTATCCTCTTTCTTTTTAAGTGTTTTTAGTATTATTTTGTCTGATTAGTGTTTTTTTTTTCTCATGCAATTGTATAAACGATTAATAAAGACTTGTTTTTTTGCTACTTGACACATGACTTTGTGTATCCCTTATGTAGTTTGTTTTTTCATGTGTGTAGCATCCAATTTATACTTTCATTTTTGTGCCATGGACCCGTTTCTCAGTCTAAATTGTACAGTATGACATACTTCAGGATTTCATTACCAAACTTTTCAATATATGACCATTACAGCCTGTGTTAATTCTCTGCATTTACCAACACACTGCAGAGCCATTATGACTTGTAAATTATAACTGTAAAATACAGAGAATTTCTTTAAAACGCTTCTACCACTGAGGCCACTGAATACTTAAGGTGAACGTTTGTTCTTCTGTTCACCTTCCATTACCTATATGATTACATGCACAGTACAGGCGGTCCCCTACTTAAGAACACTCGACTTACATACGACCCCTAGTTACAAACGGACCTCTGGATATTGGTAATTTATTGTACTTTAGTCCTAGGCTACAATGATCAGCTGTAACAGTTCTCACAGGTCTGTATGAAGCTTTAGTGTATCCTATTCTTATGACAATCCACAATTTTAAAATCCTGTACAAAAAAAATATATATCTATTATTACTGTTATTTCTATTTATATCCCTTGTAAGAACGGTAGTGGGGCGATTTGAATTTTTATGAAAATACAATGATAACATTTTTAGACTTTCATCCGAAGGCTGTCTGATTTGATCCTATCATATACTGCCATATTACAGGTTTTTCCTCTCAATTCTTACGTGCTTATGCGCACATTGCAATAAAGGTTAAAACGAGAAAGACCTTCAGAAACCCCGGCCTGTTATGGCGACCGAGTTGGCCACCCCCACTGGGACACCAATTATCATGATCCTGATTTTTTAAAGTCATTGGCCGGGCCTCACAGAAACCCCTGCGATCCGGTGATAGCATACAGATCTCGGGACATATTCAGCAAAGACTTATCACGTGGAGAGGCTCACCATATCTGGACAATCTTAAGATGTCACTTTTATTTTATTCAAATTAAAAATGTCATTGTAGTATCTTTACTACTGCGTGCTCAATTGAAAAGCGTTTAAAAAAACACATGATGCCTAAGGTTCAGAGAAAAAATTCTAAATAGCAAGGGGTAAAGCAGAAAACCCCACCCAATTGCAAATATGCGGTAATGGGCTGCAAGGTGTAGAAATCCCTTGCACAATGGGGGTCATTTACTAAGGCCCGATTTGCCGTTTTTCCCGACGTGTGTACCCGTTACGGTTTTGGCTAGACCGCAATCAGATTGTGGCGCACTGTCGTCGGCATGCAGCCCCGGCGGAAATCGGGGGCGTGGCCCGCACAAAACCCACGGATTCGGAGAAACCGCTGCAATTTAAAAAAAAAAAAACAAAAAAAAAAGAAAAATGTCGCGGACCACACTTACCTTCCACAAAATATAGCATCATAACTCCGGCGGACCTCGGCGACTTTCAGCGCATCAGCGAACTGCCTTAGTGAATCACTGGAAGACCCAAATCCACCTCAGAGATTCGCCGCTGGATCCCGAATGGACCGGGTTAGTAAATCTGCCCCACTGAGTACAATCACTGTCCAATAATGTAAGACTAACTAGAGTTGAGGTATAGAGACCTCGCGCTGAGAGACAGTGATTGTAAGGCAGCCATCTCTACCATTTATAGTCATATGAGAGCAGGGGTACGGGCAAGGGTAAAAAAGTGTCGGGGTGCAACCTCAAAACGAGCTAAATGATATTCATCAATGATTATGCAATATTATCATCTAAACCATGCATAATTTCTGTATCATGAGATTCGTAGATCGTCCCAATTATAAATAACAGAAATAGTTGCTAAAAGGTTATAGTATATGAATATACTTCTGCACCCCAGCATGATCCCCAAAATACCCTAACGCTCACTTATCACAGTTCTGGTTATTACCGCAGCCATTCCACTCCACATCCGTCAATTTACTACTAACCCTAGGTGTGTACAGTTAGCTAGCAGGTAAGAATATCTGGAGCCCTAATGCAACTGCTGTTAAAATAGCGAACAAATTAGCCCTCCTGGACATGTTTTCGCCAGTGACCTGGCTTAATCAGGGGTCAGGTAATACTGATTAGAGGCACTTTTTAAGGTCGTTCTGAAAAGAATACACCTCAAACAAATTACAAAAAACCCCATTTTAGAACTGCACCCCGCAAAATATTCAAAACCACCTATAGAAGTGTGTTGAACCCCTATAGCATTTCATGTGCAAAATTATGGAATACTAGTAAAAGAAATTTAACAATATATTCCATTCAAACAAACACGACCTAAAATTTTCACCTTCACAAATGTGTTACACAAAATGGAAAATGCATTTTACAATGTTTTTCTGCAAATTGCATTTTGCTCACTGAGTGTAATTATGAACCAGATTCCCCCTTGCTAGGTTCACTTGTACTCTGCTTTACACAAAAGTGGCTGTGCACAGGGGGGCACTTTTGTAAGGGAAACATTTGGTTTTGTTTTTGGAAGACTAATATGGAGAAAAAAAAGGTAACCACCCTTTTTTGGCCCGTCCCCCCCCCCCCCCCCCTTGGAGAACATTGAGCAGGGTGTATGTGGATGTATTTGCTGGCCCGAACAGTTTTTTGATTCAATAGGCCCAAAAAGGAAAAAATGTGAACATTGTCAAAAAAAAAATTTAAAAAATCACTTTAACCACCGATTTTTTTATAAGTGTCAAAACGAGGCGTCACAAGCTATTTTTTCGTTCCTAAGTGTAAATTCCCGACAGATGCATATAAAAGGTTTTCTGGGTCCTGTCGTGTCGGTTCCGCCTGGACCTGGGCTGTGTTGGCCTTTTCGACGCCCCCCTTTGCCCCGCACTTTTTTCCATTGTGCCCTATCTTCAAGGGAAGTAGTTGCGAATAAGCCCTGTACCTTGTCCCTCTAGTGATTCTTATCAACTCACCTAAGGGATAATGCAGGAAAATTCAGGTATACACAGCTGTAGACTGCCTGAACATTTGAATTTGATGCATTATGAACCAAACATACTTGAAGAGATGCTGTAGCTACCAAACTATGCAGGAGTCTATCTTGGGTTAATTTACCTGAGCTAGTATTTTGCGAAAAACATTATATATTAATAACCATTCGGACCTTGGGAAGCTGGGACCGACTGGCTTACCCATTTGGTCTCTGATTAAAAGCATGACTAGTCAAGCACTATATTCAACCTGAGCATGATCATCCTACATAGCAGGCTGGGGGAATGGTGCAGCAATTGATTATTTTGTCTGGCAGGGAAGTAACTGTAATCAAGAGAAACTGCCCTGCTATGTAAATGGGGTAATCAACGCAGCAAGCAAGATAAAAGTTACAGAGCTTCATTATCAAAATGTTATATCTTTTTATCATAAATTCAAATCTGTTTTTTTTTTAATTTTTACCGGTGTTTTGTATGCGTTGGAAAAGGGGTAGTCTTATACGGCGAATATATCTTAAACTCTATAATTTAAACATGAAAGTAAGGGGGTCGTCTTATATGCCGGAATATACGGTAAATACTTTGCAGAGCTTGATATCATCTGGAAATATTGAAATTGTACTGTATAAATCCTCTAGGAAGTTAAAAAAAGAAGGGGGCCCAATACCAATTGTACATTAATCAGTTGTATAAGAAAAAAACGTACAATAAACTTGTTGACTGTTTCTAAAGGCAACCAGTAGAATCATAGATTCAAGCAATAATAAAAGAACAACAACAGTACGTTTAGCTTGCTAAATATTGTAAAATAGTACTGGTGGATGTAGTCAGAAGACAGATGGATAGATGTACAGAAATGATGAGCATTATCCAATTTGTTCTGCTTCATAACAATTTTAAGTATTGAATTTAAGATTAAAAACAAATTAGATAAAAAACATCATTATGTATTGTCTTGTTAACATGAAAATAAACATAGAATAATAAACCCTATTAACCAAAAGAAGTAAACATTGCATCCAAACAATCTGCGCGTCTGGATTTGGAAACACGACAGACTAGACAAATTACATGGTTTATGCTCAGGCAATACAGATGGATAGATGTACAGAAATGATGAGCATTATCCAATTTGTTCTGCTTCATAACAATTTTAAGTATTGAATTTAAGATTAAAAACAAATTAGATAAAAAACATCATTATGTATGGTCTTGTTAACATGAAAATAAACATAGAATAATAAACCCTATTAACCAAAAGAAGTAAACATTGCATCCAAACAATCTGCGCGTCTGGATTTCGAAACACGACAGACTAGTCAAATTACATGGTTTATGCTCAGGCAATACAGGCAGATGGCTTACAGCTAGTTGAAGACACTGACTAGAAGCCTATCGAATTACAATGTATTACATGTATCCACTTAGAATATTAATAGCAAGATTCATATGGCTCTGTTGAAACGTAACAATAACCTTGTTGACTGTTTCTTCTAAATGTCACCAGTATAATTATAGATTCAAGCAATATAAAAGAACAAAACATAACTTTTAGCTTGCTAAATTTGTAAAAATAGTACTGGTGGGATTTGTATCGAAGAACAGATGGAAATGTACAGAAATGATGAGCATTATCAATTTGTTCTGCTTCATAACAATGTTAAGTATTGAATTTAAGAATTAAAACCAATTAGATAAAAAACATCATTATGTAATGTTCTTGTTAACAGAAAATCAACCAGAGAATAATAACCCATTACCAAAATACGTAAACATTGCATCCACACCTCTGCCGCCGTACTGGATTGAAACCGACCCTACCTAGACAAATTACACATGTTTACTCAAAGCAATACAGGCAGATGGCTTACCCTAGTTGAAGACCCTGACTAAAGCCATCGAATTAACAATGTATAAACATGTATCCACGTTAGAATATTAATAGCAAGATTCATATGGCTCTGTGATTCTAATGAAAGTAGCAAAAAATCTCACAGCTACCCATTAGATGTCAGCTGCAAAAGAAAAGAAATATAACTAACTAGATAATAGGTGCACACATCTGAGTTGGCTGTCCTATTAGCCCTTTAATGACATGGCCATTTGGCACCGTAACCTGACCAGGCCAATTCTGATTAAAATCTGGCCCTGTGACAAATACTTCCAGAGCGATGTAGTATTGTTTTCTTGTGACGTCATAAATAAGCGCAAAGCAGATATTTGGTGAAAAGTTGGGACAAAGTCTATATTTTAGTAGAAAACAAGGTGCGAATTTTCCTATTTTTTTTTTAAAAAAATGTAATCATACGTCTTGAGGGACTGCCTCAGGTTTTCAAGTCACTATTAATAATGTAAGAACCCCCAACAACATTTACGATAAATAGAACCTTTCAATTCGAGGTAAAAACAACTTTTATAATGTTTGTTAGCCCTTTAAGCTTTTCACAGGGGTTAAAACAAAATGGAGGTTCAATATTTTGGCTAAATAAAAGTATATATTTTTTAATTACACATAAGGAAAAATATCAAAATACTCCACAAAGTTTAATACCAAATTTCTACTGATTATGCCAAATCCCCCATTGTGGGGTTTAAACCGCTGTACTAGCACAAACCATGAGCATTTAAGGGAAGGGTGATTTTAGAGCGTTTCACTTTACTTAAGTTACCTTTGGCAATGCATATGTCTTTCAGATAACATAACAGATGCTTAGCTGGAAGCGCAAATAAAGTTAAAGCGAAAAAACTAAGAGATCAGTTCAAGCTTACTGTATTAGTTCACGATGTACGGAACTTTTCTAGCACTAGTCTAGCATCTTCACACAAATTAGCGAATAGGAGCGGAGACGAGATGTTTAGTTACACGCCTAATATTGCGACCTGAATGATTAAACCCTAAATCTCAGTAACAGATTGAAGACTGTAAATAACCAATTAATGAACAAACTAAATAATAGATAAAGCCGAAGAATCAAAATTAATCAAATAGATCCAACGATTTCAAGCATAAAACATTATGATCATTTAAGAGTGTTCCAAACGATGACACCGGTATCATGCTCGATAATAATTATGATAGAACGTTTCTCCCATTACCTAATTACTCGACCCTCGTACTTATAGTGTTCTGATAGCAATTAGCTTTCGTGACTCAGGTCTGCTTTGTAGCTCTTCTCTCTCAGTGGCAGTGAATCATTGTCCATTATTACTGACTGACAGCTTGTTCTCTTACTGACTCTCTGCTTCTGCCCTCTTTGTACCTTGGGACTGTCTGCAATATTCACTACAGATTATACACTCACCGGCCCACTTTATTAGGTACAACCTGTCCAACGCTCGTTGTAACCACTTAATTTCTAATCCGCCAATGCACAGGTCGAACAGCTCAGTGACATTTGGCATGTTAGCATGGTCAAGACCAATCTCGCAGTTCAAACGAGGCATCCGTATGGGGAAGAAAGGTGATTTGAAGTGCCTTTGAACGTTGGCATGGTCTGTTGGTACCAGGAGGCTGGTCTGATATGGTCAAAACTGCTGAATCTACTGAGGATTTTCAGCACAACCTCTCTAGGGGTTTTACAGAGAATGTCCGATAATAAAGAAAAAAACATCAGTGAGCGGCCGTTTCGTGGGCGGGAATACGGAATGCTTTGTTGATGCCAGAGGTCAAGAGATAATGGGCAGACTGTTTGAGTGATAGAAAGGTCAACAGCTTGACTCAAACCGCACCCGTTACAACCAAGGTAGGCAAGAGCATCTCTGAACGTACAGTACGTTAGACTTTGAGCAGATGGGCTACAGCGCGAAGACCCACTCGGTAGCCCACTCGTCAGCTAAGAACAGGAATCTGAGGCTACAATTTGCACAAGCCTCAATCCAATTGGACAGTGGAAACAGATTGGAAAAAACGTGCCTGGTCGTATGAGCCTCGATTTCTTTCTGCTTGACATTCGATGGTAGGGTCCAGAATTTGGCGTCACAACATGAAGCAGGATCCATCCTGTTGTATCAACCGTTCAGGCTGGTGGTGGTGGTGTCATGGTGTGGGGATATTTTCTTGGCCTCTTTGCCCCTTGGTACCAATTGAGCATCGTTTGCAAAGCCAAACCTACCAGTAGTATGTTGCTGACCATGTCCATCCCTTTATGACCACATGTACCCAACATCGATGGCTACTTTCACAGGATATGCAGTCATGTCATAAAGCTTGAATCATCTCAGACTGTTTCTTGAACATGACATGAGTTCACTGTCCTCAAATGGCCTCCACATGCCCATGATCTAATCCAGAGCATCTTGGGATGTGGGCAACAGGAGATTGTGCCATATGGATTGTGCAAGCCGAAAATCTGCGGCAACTGTGTGATGCCATCATGTCAATGTGGACCAAAATCTCTGTAGGAATGCTTCCGAACCTTGTGACCTAATTGCCACGAAGAATTGAGGCAGTTCTGAAGGCAAAAGGGGGTCCCAACCCGTTACTAATCATGTGTACTAATAGTGGGCTGGTATAAAGCTTTGTACTGTAATGGAATATTTTGTCAATTTTTTACCACAGTGCCTTGTTTACATGGATGACTGTGAACCAGAGTGACACTCATTGCATGTCTCTCAGCCTTCTAAGAATAGCAAACTGTACACCATGTATCAGATACTGAAATCACAGCAGTCTCCATGGAGTATGGAGATGAGTTAGAAGTCCACATAGGATTGCTGCATTCATTTTGAAGTTTACTGGACAGTGTTTGGAGCAGGGCCGTATGGGGCGACAGTGTTCTGGCATTATCAGGTGCCACTGTCCCCCCGGTGTCTTTGCTATTGGGGATCAGTTAGGGTGTATCCTCTTTCTTTTTAAGTGTTTTTAGTATTATTTTGTCTGATTAGTGTTTTTTTTTTCTCATGCAATTGTATAAACGATTAATAAAGACTTGTTTTTTTGTTACTTGACACATGACTTTGTGTCATGACCCCATAGGAGGCAATAATCTGTAGGATGGAGACACGGCAGGGCTCAAAAGGGAATAACTTGTTGGCCACCAGAATGATCCCCAGAAATACCCTACGCTCACTATATCACACTGGGTTACCGCCAGCCATTCCAGCCGCAATTTACTAACCCTAAGGGTGTCGTCGTGATCATACTGAGCGTAGGGTATTTCCTGGGGTCATGCTGGTGGTGCAGAGCATATTCGATATACTATAACCTTTAGCACTATTTCTGTTATTTATAATTGGGACGATCTACGATCTCATGTATACAGAAATATATGCATGGTTTAGATGTAATATTGCATAATCATATAGACTGACATATCATCTCTAGCTCGTTTCTGAGGTTGCACCCCGTACACTTTTTTACCTCTTGCCCCTGTACCCCTGCTCTAATGACATAAATGGTAGAGATGGCTGCCTTACAGTCACTGTGCTCCTCAACCGAGGTCTTATACCTCATACTCTAGTTAGTCTTACATTATTGGACAGTGATTGTACTCACTTGGGGGCAGATTTACTACACCCCGCTTTATACGTCCACGTCTTCGGGATCACACGGCCTGAATCTTCTGCGGTGATTTGGGTCTTCAGTTATTCACTAGGCAGTTTCGCTGGCGCTGAAAGTCCGCCGGGTCCGCCGGAGTTATGATGCTATATTGTGGGAAGTAAGTGGTGTCCAGCGACATTTTTCTTTTTTTTTTTTTTTTTTTTTTTTTAAATAAATGCAGCGGTTTCTCCGAATCCGTGGTTTTGTGCGGATCCACTCCCCCGATCGTTTCCTCCGCCGGGTGTCATGCCGACGACCAGTGCGCCACACAACTAATTTGGCGTCAGCCAAAACCGTTAACGGGAACTCACTCGGAAAAGACACGGAAATCGGCCTTGCCCTTAGTAAATGACCCCCAACCTCATTGTGCAATGGGATTTCATACACCTTGCAGCCCATTAACCGCATATTTGCATTGGGTGTGTTTTCTGCTTTTAATAACCCTGCTATTTAGAATTTTTTCTCTGACCTTTCATGGACAACATGTGTTTTTTTAAACGCTTTTCAATTGAGACAGCTAGTAGTAAAGATACTACTAATTTTTTTAATTTGTCAGATAAAAATACAGTGACAATCTTAATATTGTCCAGATAGTGAGAATGGAGCCTCTCCACGTCGATAATTCCTTGCTGACATAAATCCGGCCATCTCACTGCATATCCCGGATCGTGACTAACGACGGGTGTCTGTGAGCCCGCCCAATGACTTTAAAAAATCAGGTATCATGCTCATGGGTCCATGGGGTGGCCAACGGTCGCCATAAACAGCCGGGGTTTCGAAGGGTCTTTCTCGTTTATAACCTTTCATTGCCAATTGCTGTCATAAGCCACCGTAAGATTGAGGAGGAAAAACCTGTAATATAGGCAGTATATCGATAGGATCAAATCAGACAGCCTCGGATTGAAACGTCTAAAAAAGTGTTTCATTAGTTTATTTTCAAACTAAAAATTCAAATCGCCCCACCCTTTCCTTACAAGGTATATAAATAGAAATAAACGTAATAATAGATATATATTTTTTTTGTACAGGATTTTAAAATTGTCGGATTGTCATAAGAATAGGATTAACACTAAAGCTTCATTACAACAGACCCTGTTTAGAACTGTTAAGCTGATCATTGTGCCTAGTGACTAAAGTAACATAAATGTATACCAATATCCGCATGTCCTTTGTAACTAGGGGTCTATGTAGTCGCGTGTTCTTAGTAGGGACCGCGCTGTTACTGTGCATGTAATCATATAGGTATGGCACGGTGACAAAGAACAAAGAACAAACGTATCACTTAAGTATTCAGTGGCTCAGTGGTAGAAGCGTTTTTAAAAAAAAAGAATCTCTCTTGTATTTTATCAGTTTTATAATTTACAAGTCTAGGCTCTTCGCAAGTGTGTTTATGTTACACAGTCTGTCTGGTAATATTTAAATGCAGATTTGGTATGACAAACAACCGAGTAATGGCGTGTTAAAAGTGCAATGTTAACTTGAAAAGGGTCCATGGACAAGTGAAAGTATTCAAAGAATTGGATGAAACAAAATAGACAATGAGCAAACGTCTGCACAAACAAAAATTTACAATGGACTACACCATGAAAATAAAACAAACACAGTTGGATACAAAACAACACAGTATTTGTAGTCAAGTAGCAAAAAAAACAAGTTCTTTATTTAATTGTTTATAACAATTGCGATGAAGAAAAAAAAACACTAATCAGACAAATAAATACTAAAAACACTTAAAAAGAAGGGATACACGATAACACCTAACTGCATCCCCCTAATACGCCCAGACAAAAACCCACAATGGGGGGGACAGTGAGACCTGATACAGCAGAACACTGTCGCCCTCGTAACGGCCCTGCTCCAAACAACCTGTCCCGATGTATAATAACTGCAATAATGTAATAATCAACGGATAATATGTGGGTGGCAGCGTGGCAGCAAGATGCCCACAATTATTACTATTACAAACGAACTACACTACTTTAATCTTTATCTTTACTTTACAGATTAACACATTCACAGACAAATTTACATATACAACTAATCTTAACTCGAATCTACACAACTAATTCCAACAATACAACTATCTTCCTTCCTTTATACACCTTCATCTTTATACCCTTCCTTCCCGTTACCCATCACTTCTAGTCTTCCTTTAACGCAATTATACTACACACTATATATCATTCCTCTTACCTACTTAAACCGGATTCTGATGGGTTACAGCTGTAAATAAAACTAGTCACCACATTTACTCGCTGTTGGTCATTTTATTTATATATATTTTTTTTTCTATATAAAACCAAATCGCCTAAAAATCGCCTAACGCACCATTTTTCTTTCTTCTTCTTTCTTCTTCTTATTCTTTATTATATTTTTTAATTTTTCATTATTTTTTCATTCTATACCATTCTTATACATAACTTTTCATCATTTTCTTCCATATTTTACTTTTTATCTCTATACATTCTTTCTAAACATCGCACCTTACTCATTGCCGCCTGGCCACCCCATTTGCCTGGGACGCATTATGTGCCACCCATTCTTTTGTTCCATTTCTTGGCGGCAACTACTTCATTGTCACCCGCTTTGCACATTTTTACAATATAGCAGCACTCTGGCTCTTCTGGGGGGCACCTCTTATTACATTGCAACATATGAAGGTTCTTAGACAGTCTCATCTTCATACATCAGCTATGCATCCAATACCTAATATATTCTGCGAATGCTGTCGCCTTTTACATTTAGATCATCAATAGTGCAAACTGCTCCATATCCCCTAGTCTTTCGCAATTCCCCGAACGTGAAGTAGTTCCACGTAGTTCCCCTCATCTCCAAATGGTTACCTTCACTAAAAAAAACAAACATCATCTGGACATGGTGCTGACAATTGGATGGGCGCCGCCATAAGATCTTTGTCAACAGCTAGCGGTTTATCATCTTAAAAATCTTAAATCCACATACAACATACACACGGGTATATTTTAGCTGACACTGCACTTGTTGGTTGGGCACACTCCCTTAGGAACGCTGCGGTGGGGGGAACACTGCATGGCCACTCTGGGCGCGTTTCTTTTTTTATTTTTTTTTTTGTTTGTTTTTCGGCCCTGGCTCCACCCGGTTCCACTCATCGTCCAGAAGACCTCTCATGTGTTATAATTATATTTTCCTCCTTTACTCCTTTACTATATATGCCGATATACTACTACTTATAGCCATAGAACTTATACAACAGCAAGATTCAGCAACATCATCATCATCCTCAATCCTCCAAAAATCATGCCGTATACTATTAGGGAAAAGATTCCCATTATCAATCAATGCCATTCCATCCAAGCAAGCATCAACATCATCGAGTACATCACAAATCACTGGTTACCGCCAGCCATTCCAGCCGCAATTTACTAACCCTAAGGGTGTGTACAGTTAGATAGAGGTATCATATCTGGAGCCTAAAAGCACTGCATGTTAAAATAGCGAACAAATTAGCCTCCTGACATGTTTCGCCAGTGACCTGGCTTAATCAGGGGTCAGGCTAATACTGAATTAGAAGGCACTTTTTAAGGTCTTTATGAAAGAATACCCTCACAAATTACACCATTTTAGAAACTGCACCCCTCAAAATATTCAAAACAACCTATAGGAAGTTTGTTAACCCTATGAGCATTTCACGTGCAAAATATATGGAAGTAAATTAAAGAAATGTAACAATATATTCATTCAACACCAAAATTTGCACCTTCACAATGGGTTAAAAATGAAAATGCATTTTACAATGCTTAGTGCAATTGCTCCTGAGTATGCCAATACCCATTTTGTTACTGTACGCTGCTGTGCGGGCACAGGGGGGCACTTGGAAGGGAAAGAGTGTGGTTTTGTTTTTGGAAGATGAATATGGATAAAAAAAAGTAACACCATTTTGGAAAGTACACCCCTTGGAGAATTGAGCAAGGTGCAATTTGTGTATTTGCCCCAACAGTTGTTTGATTCAATTAGGCCCCAAAAAGGAAAAATGTGAACATTTTCTAAAAAAAAAAATAAAAAAAAGTCACTTTTACCCCAATTTTTTTAGAGTGTAAAACTGCGTAAAGCTATTTTTGCTAAGTGTAGAATTGCCCGACAGGTGCATATAAAATGTTTTATGGGTATGTAGAAGGGTTCAGAATGGAAAATGGGATGTTTGCCTTTTAGAAGCCAAATTTGACAGAAATTTTTTACATGTGTCAGTATAGGCAAGGGAGTAGTTGCGAATAAGGCCCTGCCTGAACATTTGATTTGATGCATTATGAACCAAACATACCTTGAGAATGCTGTAGCTACACTGATGCAGGATCATATCTTGGTTAATCCCTGAGCTGAGTAGTTTTGCTGAAAAACAATTATACCATTCAGGACCTTGGGAAAGCTGGGACAGACTGGCTTACACATTATGGTCGCTAAGTAAAGCATGACTAGTCAAGCACTAATCAACCTGAGCTGGATCACTCATACATAGCAGCTGGGGGATGGTGCAGCAATTGATTATTTTGTCTGGCAGGAAGTAAACTGTAATCAGAGAGAAACTGCCCTGCTATGAGAAGGGGGTAATCAAGCAGCAGAGCAGAGATAAAAGTGACAGAGCTTCATTATCAAAATGTTATATCTATTTTATCAGCAAAACCACTTAGCACAGGGATTAACCAAGATAGGATTCTGTATCAGTGTAGCAACACCATTCTCAAGGTATATTTGCTTCATCCTTTAAGTGGGTGTAAGTTATTGACCAATGAGTTTGGCTGTATTGTAAACTGGAGTGTGATTGGAGAGGTGCTACCACCTGACCAGGAGAATAAAACACCTGGGCAGGGGCAGCTCTCTTGAAGAGCACATCCTCTAGACTGCATGGTCTGTCTGCAGAGACAGAGTGAAGAGAGAGAGAGAGAGAGAGTGTCAGTAGACCTTCAGTACTGACTCAGAACCAAATACCAGGACCAGAGTCAGGAGACTCAAATCCCGAGCTGCAGCTTCCACAGTTTGGACACAGCTCCATCCAGCTTCTCCCAGCTTGCATCTACTACCAGGCTGGTGAGCTGTTCCTGAGGACCACGCTCCATGACCACTTCAGTAATCCGAATCTGCTGTGAGACCATTTAGCCCCATTGCCTGCTGTTGTTCAATAAAGAACCGCAAGTTATTTTGCACAACGTTGCCTCCGTTTGATCCCTGGATACGGCTGTTACCACCACGGGCTCCTCACCCATTACCCTAGCTCTCATCCTACAGACACTTAGAGGTTGCCCCAGGGAGAACCAGTAAATCAGCCTCTCCCTCCATATTTCTTACACACACCACCTGCTGGAGACCTTCCAGGCTGTGGGACAGCCCTCCGGTCCCCATACCAAGCTCCGTGACATCAGCGCGGCCCAGGCCGCAACCGCCAGCCACTCCAGTATTCTGAGCCCCAGCTGCCTCCAGGCCCCAAGAAAAGGCTAGGCCCCAGGTAGGGGGGGATGTTGCAAATGAATTTATCCCTAATCCCCTAATAAAGGATAGTAGGGATTTTGCCTTCTCCTGGATCAATATTGTAGAACTATAGGCTGAATTTGAACTCCGAGCAAAGGCTTCAACAATTCCCACTATCTCATAGACTGTAAGCTCTTGTGAGTAGGGCATTCACTCCTATTGTTTCATATGACTGTTAGAACTCAAAACATAATGGTAAGTATGTGAGCCCCATTGGGGACAAGGATTGATTCGGCAAGTTCGGTGTAGCGCTGCATAATCTGTTTGAAATATATATAAAGGAATTATTATGAGTATGACTCTTGTCTTATTTTATTTGCATACGTTCCAGTGAATCTGTAAAGAACTATGGAATTTCATGGCGCTATATTATTATTATTATTATTAGCCCCGTTACCTACACAATAGCCTGAGCCACGGTGGAGCTAGTCAAATTATACATGTAAAGATCACAAGATGTTGGAGAACCAAACAGTGATTTTCATAGCTGGTCACATCGTATGAAAGCTACATTTACTGTACATAACATAAAAAGAAAGGTTCATATTAGGACAAGATGAAGGGCATCTGCCGTCTGTATTGCAGAGATATGCCCACTAACATCACCTTGGGGACTCGGGCATGAGTGAATCAAATTAAACAGTCATCTGAAATACAATTTGCAGCAAAACAGAAATTCTTTAGAAAGAATCACAATTCAGCAGCAGAGCCAAAGCTTGAATAAAATGACTATTATGTGGCTTCAGTGTTTCTAAATGTAAGAAAAAAAATAAAATCCAGGACTGTCGTGCACTGATGACATACTCTTATCCCATAAATCGTAGGCTCTTGAGACCAGGACCCTTACTGTTTATTTACCCCATGAGCTGCAAAGTGCTACAAAATATGATGATACTACGTTAAGATGAATTTGACAATCTGAACCAATTTATGTAATTTTTCGGAGGGGGGGGGGAAACAGATGTGTACGAAAACTTTTTTTGTCATCTGCTGACGCTAATAACTTTTTTCATACTTTGGTTTATGTAGCTGTGTGATGTGTCATTTTTTGCAAAATGCGCCGTCGTTTTCACTGCTACCATTTTGATGTCTGTGCGACATTTTGATCACTTTTTATTACATTTTTTATGTCATGTAAAAGGTGTAAAAGTCGCAATTCCGGATAGATATATATGTTCCGGTTTTATATTTTGATAGATCTGGCATTTTGGGACGCGGCAATACCTAATGTGTCTGTGATTTTTACCGTTCATTATGTTTTATGTCAGTTCTAGGGACAGTTCACATGTTGGTATTTAGAGGTAATAGAGGGAGACACGTGGCGCCTGGTTGTGTTGCGAGTGGGATGGTCTACAGTCTTAGATGAGAGGGTATAGGTGAAAAATAGCAGTGTGGTGGGCTGCAGCGTACCCTGTGGCACACAGGATATCCTGTGATCCAATGCAGTGTAGAGAAAGAGAGACAATTTTGTCATGAAAAAAACACAGGTTTGTATGTGCGCGCTGCCCCTATGTCTAGATAAGAAAGATGGGCTCTAAATAGTAGCGAATATTTTACTATTTTTTCAGTAACGGACGACGCGTTTCAAGGACGTACTGTCCTCTTCATCAGGCTCATCTCTCTGCTATTTCCACAACTTATACCTAGACCAGATTTGCATCCAGGTAAGCCCCCAGACCTGTCCTTGTATCTCACATCTACCACTCTTATGTGTTAGTTATTTTAGTCTAATTTCCCATGACTCTTTTAAATGTTTTTTTTATTGTCTTTTTATTGGAATTTCCTGCACTACTATATGTATTATGTATATTATACAAATATTTTATAGGTTTTTACCTACTAATGTGTGTTTTAGAACTATCAACTTCTACTCCATCTGTGTATAGCTCTGTCCTGTTATAGGCATGAAATCCATGATCATTGAGAAATGCCTAGTTTTATATGGAAATTTTTCCTCCATATATTTATGTTATTACCCTCCCCCCCCCCCCCCCCCCACACTTTTGTTCAATGTCCTTTTTAGTGTATTATGCTAAAGGACCCTGATGAAGAGGACACTACGTCCTTGAAACGCGTCATCCGTTACTGAAAAATCTAAAATATTTGCCTACTATTTAGAGCCCATCTTTCTTACCTAGACATAGGGGCAGCGCGCACATACAATCCTGTGTTTTTTTTCATGACAAATTGTCTCTCTCTCTACACTGCATTGGATCACAGATCCTCCTGTGTGCCACAGGTACGCTGCACCCCACCACACCGCTATCTTTCACCTATACCATTGATGGCAAACCTTTTAGTGAGACCGAGTGCCCAACTACGAAATAGACCCCCCCGCTTATTTATCGCAAAGTTCCAACACAGAAATGTAATTTTATTTATATACTCGCTTCTCTGTCACAAGTTTTTCATGATACTAGCACCTGAGGACACCACTATAGCAGAAATAAGTCCCAGTAGAGCTGTCACTTTTAATATCTCTGTGCACAGCAAGTCCTGGGCTGTCTGGGACTGTAAGAAGATACCTGGAGTCATCGTCTGGTGATGGCCTGAGCTGACAGAAAGGGCTCCTGAGTGCCACCTCTGGCACCAGTGCCATAGGTTAGCCATCACTGACCTAACCCTCTCATCTAAGATTGGTAGACCATTTCACTCGCAACATAAACCAGGCGCCATGTTGTCTCCCGCTACTAATCTAAATACCAACATGTGAACTGTCCCCTAGAACTGACACTAAACATAATGACTAAAACAGTAAAATCACAGACACATTAGGTATTGCCGCCTTCCCAAAATGGCCAGATCTATCAAATATAAAACCGGAACAATATATACTATCCGGAATTGGCGACTTTTACACCTTTTACATGACATAAAAATGAATAAAAAGTGATCAAATGGCGCACAACATCTAAAATGGTAGCAGTGAAAACGACGGCGGCATTTTTCAAAAAATACCATACCCAGCTCCTAATAACCAAAGTATGAAAAAAGTTATTAGCGTCAGCAGAGATAAAAAAAGTTTTTCGTACACATCTGTTTAATTTTTGAAAATTATTAAAATGCCATAAAACCGGTATACATTTGGTATAATTGTGATCGTACCGAACCAAAGAATAAAGTAGGGGTGTTATATGGAGCACAGCATTAAAAGTCGAAAAAACACAAGAATGTGACGCACATGGGGGGTTTTTTTGCAAATTTTCCACATTTTGGAATTTTTTTTTTCCTTCCTTCTTCCCCAGTAAAATGGCCATGAATAATAATAAAATCACAGGAAAGTAAATTTTGTTACACACACAAAATAAGCTCCCCACACAGCTCTGTACACAAAAGAAATGAAAAAGTTATGGAATTTGATAGATAGAGAGAGCGAGAATGAGCAAAAAAAACCTGCCTCCCTTACGGGGTTAAAATCCGCATGAACCCCAGTTCATGCAGAAGCAGGTCTCCTCAAATCGTGACACATCATCCAGGTGGTGTGTCTTCATTGGAGGGGTCTGTCTGTACACAAGTGGGAATGTTAGACCGTGCAGGGACAAGTGGATAAATATTAATATTTTAAATGTATTAAATGTTTTGGGAAGAATAACAGAAACTGCATAAAATATTCAAAATGTAAGTAGAAATAAAGATAGAGATTGCTAACACTTGCTTTTTTTTAAAGTACATCAGTTGTGATGCAGGATTAACCCTCTTTCTTTATATGATGGATAAGGCATTACAGTAATACTTTGTATATAGAGAGATTCTCATGGTCTGAATATAGGGTGGTGGTATCATTCTGATAGGTACATTCACAGTAAGAATAAAACTTGTGTATTGTGTTTTAATTTGGTAATGCACTTTTCCATCTTGTGGCTTCCTTGGGGTATATTGTGTCCTGATCATTTACTCCCTGGGAGATTAATTTCTGCTTTAGAAAACCTGCTTTGATCTTTCACAGCTCAGTGTTCTCTCTGTGAGGGTTATGTTACTGCTGTGTTACAGTAACAGATTTCTAAGATCAGATTATGCAAAGGTTTCTGCATTTCTTCAAAGGTAAACTGGATTTTTTTTAGTATTTATTCCCACAGTGGGGACTTGGCTGTTGTTGTGTTTTTTTAATTCCCCATGAAATTTATATTACCATGCCTCACCGCCCCCCCCCCCTCCCGAAAATTACATAATTGGTTCAGATTGTCAAATTCATCTTAACGTAATATCATCATATTTTGGAGCCACTTTGCAGCTCATGGGGTAAATAAACAGTAGGGTTCCTGGTCTCAGGAGCATACGATTTATGAGATAAGAGTATGTCATCAGTGCAACGACAGTCCTGGATTTTTTTTTTTTTTCCTTCATTTAGAAACACTGAAGCCACAAATAGTCATTTTATATTCAGCTTTGGCTCTGCTGCTGAATTGTGATTCTTTTCCTAAAGAATTTCTGTTTTGCTGCAAATTGTATTTCAGATGACTGTTATTTTTTTGATATTCCTCATGCCCTGATCCCCAAGGGTGATGTTAGTGGGCAAATCTCTCTGCATAACAGACGCAGAATGCCCTTCAATCTGTCCTAATATGAACCTTTCTTTTTATATATGTACAGTAATGTAACTTTCATACGATGTGACCATTATGAAAATCACTGTTTGGTTCTCTAACACCTTGTGATCTTTACATGTAATAATTTGACTAGCTCCAACGTGGCTCAGGCTATTGTGTAGGAACGGGGCTAATAATACATATAATCTTTATATAGCGCCATGAAATTCCCATAGTTCTTACAGATTCCCTGAACGTATGCAAATAAAATAAGACAAGAGTCATACCATAATTTCCTTTATATAATCGGCAAACAGATTATGCAGCGCTACAACCGAACTTGTTCCCGAATGGGCTCACACTTACCATTCCTTTTTGAGTTCTAACAAGTCATGAAACAATAGGAGTGAAATGCCTACCCCTACTCACAAGAGCTTACAGTCTATGAGATAGTGGGAATTGTTGAAGCCTTTGCTCGGAAGTTCAAATTCAGCCTATAAGTTCTACAATGTTGATCAAGGAGAAGGCAAATCCCTACTATCCTTTATTGGGGATTATGGATAAATTCATTGCAACAACATCCCCCCTACCTGGGGCCTTGCCTTTTCTTGGGCCGGAGGCAGCTGGGGCTCAGAATACTGGAGTGGGCTGGCGTTGCGGCCTGGGCCGCGCTGATGTCACGGAGCTTGTATTGGGACCGGAGGGCTGTCCCACATCCTGGAAGGTCTCCCAGCAAGTGGGTGTTGTAAAGAATATGGAGGAGAGCTGATTTACTGGTTTCTCCCTGGGGCAACCTCTAAGTGTCTGTAAGGATGAGAGCTAGGGTATGGTTGGGGAGCCCTGGTGGTAACAGCCGTATCCAGGGATCAAACGAGGCCCGTTGTGCAAAATGCTTAGCGTTTCTTTTATTGATTGACAACAGCAAGGCATGGGCTAAATGGTCTCTCTTCAGGCAGATTTCGGATTACTGAAGTTGTCATGGAGCGTGGTCCTCAGGAACAGCTCACCAGCCTGGTAGTAGATGCAAGCTGGAGAGCTGGATGGAGCTGGATGGAGCTGTGTCCAAACTGTGGAAGCTAGCTAGCTGCAGCCGGATTTGATTCTCCTGACTCTGGTCCTTGGTATTTTTTCGGTTCTTGAGTCTGGTACTTTTTGAAGGTCTACTGACCTCTCTCTTCACTCGGCTCTGTGGGTCTTCTCGGTCGCCTGAGACAGACCATGGCCGGAAGAGAGCCGCTAGAGGATGTGCTCGTCAACCGAGGCGCCCCTGCCCCGTAGTCGTATTTTTATTCTCCTGGTCATCAGGTAGCATACACCTCCAATCACACTCCAGTTTACAATACAGCCAAACACTCATTGGTTCAATACTTACACAACCCACCTTAAGGAAACTACCATTTGATTTGATGTCAGTATGATCAAATATACCTTAAAAAATGGGTTGTTGCTACAACTGATACAGAATCCTATCTTGGTTAATCCCCTGTGCTGAGTGGTTTTGCTGATAAAACAGATATAACATTTTTGATAATAAGCTCTGTCACTTTTCTCTCTCTCTTCCTCTGCTCTTGATTACCCTTACCCCTTCTCATAGCAGGGTTTCTCTCTGATTTACAGTTTACTTCCTGCCAGACAAAATAATCCATATTGCTGCACCTCCCCCACCCACTGCTATGTATAAAGGTGATCCAGCTCAGGTTGATTAGTGCTTGACTATCCTGCTTTACTAGTTTACTTAGCGACCATAATGTGTAAGCCAGTCTGTCCCAGCTTTCCCAAGGTCCTGACTGGTATAATTTTTTTTCACGCAAAAACTACTCAGCTCAGGGATTAACCAAGATATGATCCTGCATCAGTGTAGCTACAGCATTCTCAAGGTATGTTTGGTTCATAATGCATCAAATCAAATGTTCAGGCAAGATCTACAGCTGTTATTACCTGAGATCTTCCTGCATTATCCCTTAGGTGAGTTGATCAGACTCACTAGATGGACAGGTACAGGGCCCTTATTTTCTCAACTACTCTCTCCACTACTACCTATCTTCTATATACTCCCTTGCCTAATGGCCATGTAAAAATTTCTGTCAAATTTGGCTTCTAAAAGCAACAAACTCCCATTTTCTCCATTCTGAACCCTACTACATACCCATAAAACATTTTATATGCACCTGTCGGGCACTTCTACTACACTTAGGAAAAATAGCTTTAACGTCCGCTTTTTAAACACTTTAAAAAATTGGGGGTAAAGTTCTTTTTTAAATTTTTTTTTTTTTAGAAAATGTTTCACATTTTCCTTTTGGGGTTTTGGGGCCTAATTATTGAACTCAAAGACAACTGTTGGGTGGGCAATACACAAATTACACCTGCTCATTCCTCCAAGGGGTGTACTTTCCAAAATGGTGTTACTTTTTTTTTATCCATATTCGTCTTCCAAAAACAAAACCACACTTTTCCCCTTCCAAGTGCCCCCCTGTGCCCGTACAGCAGCGTACAGTACAGAATTGGTATTGGCATACTCAGGAGCAATTGCACTAACATTGTAAAATGCCATTTTCATTTTAAACACCATTGTGAAGGTGCAAATGTTGGTGTTGAATGAATATTGTTAAATTTCTTTAATTTACACTTCCATATATTTTGCCACATGAAATGCTCATAGGGTTAACAAACTTCCTATAGGTTGTTTTTAAATTTTTGAGGGTGCAGTTTCTAAAATGGTGTAATTTTTGTGAGGGTATTCTTTCATAAAGGACCTTAAAAAGTGCCTTCTAATTCAGTATTAGCCTGACCCCTGATTAAGCCAGGTCACTGGCGAAACATGTCAGGAGCTAGATTTGTTCGCCTATTTTACATGCAGTGCATTTAGGCTCCAATATTATACCTCTATCTAACTGTACACACCCTTAGGGTTAGTAAATTGCGGCTGGAATGGCTGGCGGTAACCCAGTGTGATATAGTGAGCGTAGGGTATTTCTGGGGATCATTCTGGTGGTGCAGAGCTATATCTATATTACTATAATAGCAACTTATTTCTGTATATAATTGGGATCGATCACAATCTCATGATACAGAAATATATGCATGGGTTTAGATGATATATTGCATAATATATTGCTGAATTCATCTACTATTAGCTCTGTTTCCTGAGGTTTGCACACAACCCCGACACTTTTTTACCCTTGCCCCTGTACCCCTGCTCTAATGACATATATGGTAGAGATGGCTGCCTTAGCATCACGGTTCCTCTACCGCTAGGTCTATCACCCTCATACTCTAGTAGTCTTACATTATTGGACAGTGTTGTACTCATTGGGGGCAGATTTACTACACCCGTCCATTTCGTGAGTCCAGACGGCGCATTCTCTGCGGTGTGATTTGGGTCTTCCAGTCATTCACTAGGCAGTTTCGCTGCTGCGCTGGAAGTCCGCCGGGTCCGCCGGATTCATGATGCTATATTTGGTGAAGTAAGTGGTGTCCAGCGACACTTTTTCTTTTTTTTTTTTTTTTTTTTTTTTTTAAAATGAAAGTGCAGCGGTTTCTCGAATCCGTCGGGTTTTTTTGTTCGCACGCCCCCGATTTTCCCCGCCGTGTCGTGCCGACGCCAGTGGCGCCACAAACTAATTTGGCGTTCGCAAAAAACCGTAACGGGGTAACACTTCGGAAAAACCAACGAAAATCGGCCCTTAGTAAATGACCCCCATTGTGCAAGGGATTTCTACACCTTGCAGCCCATACCCGCATATTTGCCATCTGGTTTTGTTTTTCTTGCTTTTTAAAACCCTGCTATTAGAATTTTTCTCTCTGACCTCATAGCACATCTTGTTTTTAACGCTTTTCCAATTGAGCACTCAGTAGTAAAGATACTACTATTTTTTTTAATTTTTGATAAAAATAAAAGTGACATCTTAATATTGTCCAGATATGGGTTGAGCCCTCTCCACACGATATTCTTGCTGATAAGCTCCCCCTGCATATCCCGCATCTGTGCTATACACCGATCGAGGTGTTGAGCCCCCCAATGACTAAAAAATTCAGGATCATTGCTCCATATGGCGTCATTGGGTGGCAACGTGCCATCGCCATAAACAGCCGGGGTCTTCGAGGAGTGCTCCTTCTCGTTTTCAAACCCTTCATTCCAGTTCATTGCATGTGCGATAAGCACGTAATGACTGAGGAGGAAAAACTGAATAAAGGGCAGTATATGTAGGATCAATCAGACAGCCTAGGATTAAAGTCTAAAAATGTTATCATTTTTATTTTCACTAAAAATTCAAATCGCCCCCCTTTCCTTACAAGTTATATAAATAGAAATAAACCGTAAAATATATATATATTTTTTTTGTACAGGATTTTAAAATTGTTGGATTGTCATAAGAATCAGGATTAACACTAAAGCTTCATTACAACGCCCCTGTGAATCTGTTACAGCTGATCATTGTAGCCTAAGGACTAAAGTACAATAAATTACCAATATCCAGAGGTCCTTTGTAACTAGGGGTCGTATGTAAGTCGGTGTTCTTAAGTAGGGGACCGCCTGTACTGTGTGCATTGTAATCATATAGGTATGGAGGTGAACAGAAGAACAAACGTTCACCTTAAGTATTCAGTGGCCTCAGTGGTAGAAGGCGTTTTAAAAAAAAGAATTCTCTCTGTATTTTATCAGTTATAATTTACAAGTCATAATGCTTCTGCAGTGTGTTTGGTTAAATGCAGAATTAACAACAGGCTGTAATGGTCAATCTTGAAAAGTTTGGTAATGAAATCCTGAAGTATGTCATACGTAACAATTTAACTTGACAGAAACCGGGTCCATGGCACAAATGAAAGTATATAATTGGATGCAACACACATAAACAAAAACAAACAAACCATAAATAAGGGATACATACAACAAGTCATGTGTCAAGTAGCAAAAAACAAGTCTTTATTTAATCGTTTATAACAATTGGCATGAGAAAAAAAAACACTAATCAGACAAATAATACTAAAAACACTTAAAAAGAACGAGGATTACAGAACACCCTAACGTCCCCAATAGCAAATAGCCACACCAAACCCCTACATGGGGGGACAGTGGCACCTGATAATGCAGAACATGTCGCCTACGCGTACGGCCCTGCTCCAACCCTGTCCCGAAATTTCAACTATGCAATAATGAATACATAAACGGCATAATATGTGGGGCAGGTGGCAAAGAAAGTGCCCACTTATTACTATTACAAACGAACTACACTACTTTAATCTTTATCTTTACTTTACAGATTAACACATTCACAGACAAATTTACATATACAACTAATCTTAACTCGAATCTACACAACTAATTCCAACAATACAACTATCTTCCTTCCTTTATACACCTTCATCTTTATACCCTTCCTTCCCGTTACCCATCACTTCTAGTCTTCCTTTAACGCAATTATACTACACACTATATATCATTCCTCTTACCTACTTAAACCGGATTCTGATGGGTTACAGCTGTAAATAAAACTAGTCACCACATTTACTCGCTGTTGGTCATTTTATTTATATATATTTTTTTTTCTATATAAAACCAAATCGCCTAAAAATCGCCTAACGCACCATTTTTCTTTCTTCTTCTTTCTTCTTCTTATTCTTTATTATATTTTTTAATTTTTCATTATTTTTTCATTCTATACCATTCTTATACATAACTTTTCATCATTTTCTTCCATATTTTACTTTTTATCTCTATACATTCTTTCTAAACATCGCACCTTACTCATTGCCGCCTGGCCACCCCATTTGCCTGGGACGCATTATGTGCCACCCATTCTTTTGTTCCATTTCTTGGCGGCAACTACTTCATTGTCACCCGCTTTGCACATTTTTACAATATAGCAGCACTCTGGCTCTTCTGGGGGGCACCTCTTATTACATTGCAACATATGAAGGTTCTTAGACAGTCTCATCTTCATACATCAGCTATGCATCCAATACCTAATATATTCTGCGAATGCTGTCGCCTTTTACATTTAGATCATCAATAGTGCAAACTGCTCCATATCCCCTAGTCTTTCGCAATTCCCCGAACGTGAAGTAGTTCCACGTAGTTCCCCTCATCTCCAAATGGTTACCTTCACTAAAAAAAACAAACATCATCTGGACATGGTGCTGACAATTGGATGGGCGCCGCCATAAGATCTTTGTCAACAGCTAGCGGTTTATCATCTTAAAAATCTTAAATCCACATACAACATACACACGGGTATATTTTAGCTGACACTGCACTTGTTGGTTGGGCACACTCCCTTAGGAACGCTGCGGTGGGGGGAACACTGCATGGCCACTCTGGGCGCGTTTCTTTTTTTATTTTTTTTTTTGTTTGTTTTTCGGCCCTGGCTCCACCCGGTTCCACTCATCGTCCAGAAGACCTCTCATGTGTTATAATTATATTTTCCTCCTTTACTCCTTTACTATATATGCCGATATACTACTACTTATAGCCATAGAACTTATACAACAGCAAGATTCAGCAACATCATCATCATCCTCAATCCTCCAAAAATCATGCCGTATACTATTAGGGAAAAGATTCCCATTATCAATCAATGCCATTCCATCCAAGCAAGCATCAACATCATCGAGTACATCACAAATCACTATGAAATGATCTAGGTATCTTCATCATTTCATCTCTCTGCTAATATATATATAAGAACCCTCCGATCATACTCACGGCGATCCGGCCATTCCTGCCTTTGTAGTCCGTAGTCCCATGAATATTGACCCCACCAGGCTTCCGTAGTTCCTTCACGTCATGACAGGGTAATCCCCGTTGCCATGTTTCCAGACGCTACCTCCGCTCTCCGCTGCGGCTTCATCATTCTGATACGATCACATGTCCGGACCTCCGTGAACTAGTAAATATGAACACTTTGCTATATGCTTTTTAATAACATATTTTTTGATCATTGTATTGAATTTTTATGGTATTCCATTATTATTCTTAATATGGTTTAGAAAATGTGTTTACGTAACCTGAGGCATTTTCCCGGGCTAATCCCGGTGCACCTATCAAATTCTTGGGATTTGTGTATATAAATGCTCTTGTAATTCTATTTCTTTATGCCTGACGAAGGCTCATGTACTGAGCCGAAACACGTTGTACCGCTCTTTTTAGCACATTTTATACTTTATGTTCTTTATAAAATAAAACCCGACATTTTTGGAACTTAAAAATACTGGTTCCTAGAGGTTTTTTGGATCTTGAAGCGCCGGTCCATTTGCTGTTACTTCATTGGGTATCCACATGGATTATACAATTGACACCTTCAGAGGGTATCCCTTATCGTAGAGATCAAAGTCATTTAATGGTCAGTCACCAAGAGAGAAAGAGCTCCGTCTGAGCCTCCACAATGAAATTGAATGGTGTTGTCTGTTGTCACGGCAGCTGTTAAGGTTGTCAGGTCTTCCATGGTAATAGGGGGTATTTATCAGGGATTATGTGCCACACGAGTGGCAAAATAGCCCTGAAATATCCGCAAAAGCTAGCTTATTGCTAGCACTTGCAATCATTTCCCCTTTTGTCATCTCTACTCCAGGAAGGTGGTGGAGGGGCGTGACAGGGAGGGAGGGGGGCAGAGCATTGCTGTCCCCGCAAGTGTGCACTTGTTGAAAAGTGTTTTTCTCCACCCACACAACGAAAACCCCCCCCCCCCCCCCCCCAAGAGGTCATAAAAGACCCCTGGAGGACACAGTTTCCCCCCCCCATTTACAAGTTTTCACATGTGGGTAGGGAATTTTTAAGAGCCAGAAAACCTGACAACCTGCCGTCTGATCAGAGCTTTAATTGGTCTAATTCAAAATCATAACTAGCATACCAAAATTAAATGCATTGATCCAGCACTGTGAACATTGTAACAAAAGTAAAAAACCTTTTAGGGAACAATAGCAAAATTGCTATTTTTTTTTTAGATACGGTTGACAGTTTCTTAATACCATATATGAACACAAAACTTATTCAGCCAGTGAACAGCTTTGAGAAAATATGAGAATTTATGAAAACTAAAACAAGCTATGGCAATAAGGATGTGATAGGGTAAAAACTGTCCACAGCATATGATACATTTCATCACCGGCTATTTAAAAATAAAAAATTGTCTTGTCATCAAGTTGTGTGCACTCAATATTGGTGATGTTAACCCCTTCACACAAGGCCTTCATTTTTGCATTTCCATATTTTACACCCCACCTTCAAAAATCTATAACTTTTTGAATTTTCCCATGTGAAGAGCTGTGTGAAGGTTTGTTCTCTGCATAACAAATTGCACTTCATAGCGACGGTATTTAATATTCTATGCCGTGTACTGGGAAGTGGGAACAAAATTTCAAATGCTGTGAAAATGGTATAAAAACGCATTCTTGTGCCCTTGAATGTAACGACTTTTATTGTGAGCCCCAAATGACAGGTCTCCTTTATTCTTGTTTATTCCAAAGGTCTGTGTGATCACGAGGATACCAAATTGTATAGGTTTTATAATGTTTTCATACATTTACAAAAATTAAAAACATACTGCACAAAAACAATTCTTCATTTTTCATCTTCTGTTCTGGTGTAATTTTTATTTTTAGGGTGATGCCACACATGGTGTTTTGAAACCGTTTTTGGTCCGTTTTTAAGCAGGCCATTAAAAACCGCATGCAGTTTTTAAAAACGCATGCGGTTTTGTCCGCAGACGGCAGGATCGCCGGACGAGGGCGCGCAGCTACGCAGAGCTGCGCGCCGAAGATGGGTGAGTAGGAAGGGTAAAGTGGCTACCGGGGCGTGGAGTAGCCGCCTCGTGTAACCTCAGATGCGGCTACTCCACGCCCCAGTAGCCGCATAAGTAAATTTGAATATATGTGTAATAAAAGTTATCAAAAAAGTGTGGGGACGTGAGGATTAGCCCTTAAAAGGGCTATCCTCACGTCCCATTGATCCACCTACCACCCAATCTACCTTTATAGGTAGATTTGTGGTGGTAGGTTTCCTTTAATAAATCATTTCTCCCGGCAAATAGCTCCTCTGGCTGATTCCACCAATGTCTATAAAGTCAAAGAGGTCCTGGACATGAAATCGATTAGAGGGAGACGGTACTTTCTTGTTGACTGGAAGGGGTGTGGGCCAGAGGAGAAATCTTGGGAGCCTGACAAAAAAATCCTTGACCGTGCTTTTCTGCAAAGGTTCCTCTAGTCCAAAAAGAGTGGGAGGCCAAAGGGGGGAGGTACGGCACGGGTGCCCCAGTGACCTATATCCCGGGTCACAGGCGCACCCGTGTACCTCTGTGTGCCCCAGATTCCGAACTCACCTCTCCTGGCTCCAGCGGCAATCCCTGTAATGTCCACTCTCCGGCGCGTGCACGCTTTCGTCACCTAGGGCGCGCGCACCAGCTCTGTAAAATTTAAAGGGCCAGCACGCTGCTAATTGGCGCTGGCCAGCTGCCTGCCCAAATAATTTCCATCCCATTTCTATGTTCCCTGCTGGAACTTTGTGCTTCAATGCTGTATTCCAAGCCCTTCCGTGCAGCCTGTCCTAACCTATTGCTACGTCCCCAACTCCGAACCTGTGCTGCCTGTTTTGACCTCCAGCCTGTCCCTGACCACGAGTTTGCCTCACGATTCTGCACTATGCTTTAGTCGCCACCGTGGGCAAAGTCGTGCCTGTGGAACAACCTGGTGGTACCTTGCCCAACTTGCTTTGCGGCAGGATCTGGTGAAAAGTGAGGATCCACTACCTGATTGTGACACAGTGAAGTTCTTGTTCTAAGCCAGGGAAATCTTGACTTCGGTGTTAAACTCTCCGCCTCCTTGAGTTCATTAAACCGATTTACATCTCACTTCAAAGTTAATTTTCTGGATAATGCCACTGCACCAGGCCATGAAACAAACATGATCTAGAAGCTGCCCATTAGCTTGACATACTGGTAGTGGTTTATTGGACCAATTTCTAATGACAGGTTCCCTTTAAACAAGTCTAGTGGCCTGTAGTGGCCACCGCAGCACGGTGGGTGAGAGTGAAGAACTTCAACCACTGAGTCAGCTCTACTTCCCATATGCTGTCAGAAACAAGGTAGGCAGGCAATTTATGGAGTAAGCAATACTAAGTGAAATCACAACACTTTTTGACAGAACGAGAAAGGAAGAGTCTGTTCTGCAGACCTTGACAGCCCTTTAGTGTTGAAGGAGGCAACCATGAGACCGACCATATTCTGGCACAGAAAAAGGGACCCCTTTATGTAAGCATTGCCAAGTATCTAGAGACAAAAAGAGAAGATGGGGAGGGGAGATTAAGAGAAAAATAGGAGGTAAGAGAAATAGGAAATGATATGAGGAAGAAGAGAGAAAAAGAAAAAAAAAAGTAAAACAGAAATAACCAAAAAGCAGCTCCTGACAGAGGGTCTGCAACAGGAACTATTAGTAATATATCAAAAGGACAGCGGAAAGAGAACCAGTACCTGTCAAAGCCCTACAATTAGTGGGTGGAAGTTACAGGTAAGGGTGGTGGTCACACCGTTCCTCTGTAAATCAAACAGTGAAAGGACATGAGGCAAACAATGGAAGAATCCTATAAATGAAGAAAAGGACAACAAGGCCAGTCCACCAAGGAGCAAAGCAACTCAATTCTCTAGGAGACCCAAGAGAAAGTTAAGTCAGGAACCTCCATCAAAAAACGAGAAGAGGAAAGAGATTTTCACAAATAGAGGCCAGGCTAATAAGATGTAAAGTCTCACTTCATTAGGAGGTGATAGAGCAAGGAAAAATGGAATCCCCAACTGTATGAGATGTTATTGTTCTGCAAATCCAAAAATTTGGGTGCAAAGTGGCTTCAGGTTGTATCACGAGAGATCGGGAAGAATTTTGTGCTACATCCCTTAGATTTCCCCTGAGCCAGAACTTTCTGCAGAATTTGCTCCTCAAAAAAATAGAAAATGTATTCAACACATAACAACCCTGGAGGTAGGAAACGAGTAGTTAGAAGGATGGAGAGCACACTGAATCAGGGAGACCTTTGGGGCAAAGGTTATTTACTGATTCAGGGAGACCTTTGGGGCATAGGTTATTCCTCCTGTTCAAAATATCGACCATATATTGGTGGAGGGTGAATAACTGCTTAGAGTGTTGTTGTACAGTATCCTGTAATTCTCATAATTCCATGGTAACAGTATTGTGAGCATCTTCAAGGGTGTCAACTTATCCTGCCAAAGAAGTGACATCACCACAAATCTGCCAACATTTCTCACTGCTATCTGGGAGGATATCAGAGACAAAGCAAAAAAGGTCATCCTGAATGGGAAATTGCTGCAGATCAATTGGGTAAGCAGGTCATGAAGGGTCGCTGGATCATTGCTCTCATCAGTGTGGGTGATGGATACAGGCCTAGATGAGGGCATCTGGGAGAGTTTAGCTTGCATTTGGGGGGAGCCTGGAGGGTTAGAATTCTACCCTGGGAGGTCTGGGGTAGACCAGCAGACACGCTGAGAGGCCCTTATAGCAGGACAGCTTTGGATGCTGGGACAGTCGCTGAGAGGAGAGCCGGCAAGATGGTGTGTTCAGGAAGGGTTCTGGGTTTTTACAGCTTTATTCTCCTTTATTTTTGGATCATTTAACCATGGAAATTAAAAAAAATCTTTTTTGTTCTCCATCTTCTGGTGCTAATCACTTTTTCATACTTTGGTGTATGGAGCTGTGTGAGGTGTCATTTGTTTTGGGGGATAGCTGACCTTTTTTTGCTACCATTCTAGGGACTGTACAACCTTTTGATCACTTTTTATTACATTTTTTATATGTTGTAAAATGGTGAAAAAGTGGCATTTCGGACACTTGCGTTATTTTTCATTACGGAGTTCAACGCCACAATTTTGGTATTATGCAACACCGGGGTGGGTAATATGCTTGGTTACAACCAAAATTGGATATACTGTGATCATATTGATATTCGTGCATTTGATAATGCTTGTTACGCATCGAGAGACTGGTGACCATCGCCACAATCTTGTTCTTGTGGATTTTATTATATGCTTTTAATGGTTTATTTTTGATGGCCATACTTAATGATAATAAAGTTTGTATAATGTTTTCATTAATTAAGTGGTAATGAGTATTACTTGATTGGGAATATTTTGGTCCCATACACCTCTATTGGTATTATATGTTTTGGATTGGTAATAGGAGTAGTTTACCTAGTATTGGGTTTTCTCTTTTTGGTATTTATTATATTTTCTGCAATATGCTTTGTGAGCTCTCTACTAATATAATTGGGGTGGGGAGGCTCCTGTATATATTTATATTATTTATATGTGGCCATAATCGTTTTATGGTGTATTTTATATGGGGACAATAATCGTTTTATACTGGGGGAGGGGGTGCTGTGTATTTTATATGGGGCCATAGTCGTTTTATACTGGTGGGGGGGTGCTATTAATATTATATATATGGGGCTCAGAAACGTTTTATACTATGGGTGGTGCTGTTGTATTTTATAGGCCCTACTCGTTTTAACTGGTGTGTTTGTGGGGGTGTCCTATAATATTATATGATTGGCCAAATCTTTTAATACTGGGGTACTGGGGGTTCGTTTGCTGTATTATTATATATGGGCCCATAATCATTTTATAACATGGGGGAGGGTTGTATAATATTATATGGGTGCCGCGAATCGTTTTATACTATGGGGGGGGGGGGCTGCTGTGTATTTTTTATATGGGCCATCGATATCGTTTATAATTATCTGAGGTGTGGTGGGTGTTCTATTAAATCTATATATATAGCGCATACTCTGTTTTATAAGCTGGGGGTGGCTG
>CM033643.1:166360205-166392083 GCA_019512145.1 Engystomops pustulosus | reverse complement strand
CTGTATATTTATATGGGGCCATAATCCTTTTCTGCTACAGGACAAGGGTTGCTTGTCTATTATATGGGGAGCAAATTATTTTTTTTCCCGTCCAGGTGGGGGGGGGGCTGTTGCATTTATATGAGGGCCAATTTCACTGGCTTGGGGGTATACCGTAGTATAGTACTAAGCTGGGGATGTATATGGGAGATACATTATAATCATTACTCAAGCTGATACTAGATATATATTATGGGATACAGTGGGAGGCACATTTATTAAGGGTCCGAATCATTTTTTTTTCTGGCTGTCTTTCAAGGAATGGTCCATGTTGGTGCGGCGCCAAATCAACTCGGCAATTGGCTCTCCTCTACCTCCGAAATGTGGGGGTGTGGCTTTGAAAAAAAACCGGGCTCGTATTTTGGAAAAACCACGGAATTTAAAGAACAAATTGTGTGCACAAAATCAATCACTAACTCACAATAGGGCGACCAGGAATAGGTGGTGGAACTTCAGTGCGGACTCTCGCGTCAGGCATGATGGCATGCGCATGCCACCTAGTGTACCCTGGGGCGGCACGACATATTGAATCGCTCGGAAGACCCGAAGCCTATCCTCGTCGTATAACTACTCGCGCCAAAGGAAAAATCACGACAGTACGGTTACGTAAATGAGTCCCGCCTTGTATATAACTAATTCTGTGTTGGTGGCTGTATATGCTTGGGAAATAACAGTATATAACTAAGCTGGAGGGGGGATCTGTTATGGGGTAACGATAATATTAGCTAAGGCTGAGAAAGATGGAGGGGTCTGTATCTGGGGTAATAAGCGGTATATTACTGACGCATTTGAGGGCTGTATAGTGTGGTACAGTATATACTTTATCTATACTAAGCTGGAGGGTAGCTTAAATGGTTCAGCTGTATATAATTTAATTGGTGTGTGAATAATATACGGGCCTATTAAATATATGAGAGCAGACCTTATAAAAATAAAATAGTATTATATATACACACATATAATAGGGAGTGTTGTAGCCAAGATAATTGATTGTGTGCTAGTGCCTGCTATAAAATAGTAATAAGAGGCTGCCAGGTCTGAGGAGGCCGCAACGTAGTTGGTTGGACAACGTGTGAATAAAACTATTCACTAGTTTATAGATAGGGATGTTTATATGTGGGGAGAGTGTGTCAGTTGTGTTGTATGAGTATTATTCATGTTAGGAGTGGTGTTATCGCATAAATCCATACTTCATACTGTTAAGTGACTGGTATTTTTAGATTATAGGCGAGCGCCGGGTGGATATCAGACGGAGGCTAAGATTCTGGCCATGAATTCAGCGAGTTATACTTATGGATTGGAGAATCCCCCCCGGAATAAAGTTCACTCTGATGGAAGAGATTGTCATCTATAAGGTACGGAAATGTCACTAGATGACTCTGTAGTCAGTCACAACATTGTCAGTGAGCCTGTCTGTGGGGATGTTAATTGTTATAAAGTTTTCAAGGCATTTACTGAACAGGGGCATCAGGCATGGAATCGTAGTAGTCACTGACAAAGCGGGGGGGGGGTGTGAGGGGCTAGGGTGTGGGGGGTGGGGGGGTGGTGGGGGGGGGGGGGGATTTTAAAAAATATATATTTGCTCTCAACAGCAATATGCGCTACTCTAGGGCCCGGTATGGCTTTGTACACGCTTAATGAATAAATTATATGGGATATTGCCTTACATACATTTTCTTATGAATGCCCACTAGAGATGTGGTGCTCATAGATCACTCCCAGTATAGGCATATTAATAACAAGCAAAAGGGTTCTTCCCAAGCCATTTTTGTTTTCATAAGTTGTAAGAGAGTCCTTTCGATACTTCATTCGACACGCTGTTACTACTCGCTATTCATCATGGTTGTCGTGTGACTGACAATAGCTTAGCCTTCTCTTCAATACCCAGTAACAAAAGCAGGTAGTCTGGGAGAATACCATCACCCAAATCCCCAACATGTGTGTGTGGGGGGGTCCTATTAATATTATGTATGTTTATATTTGTTTTGTAGGGGGGGGGTGCTGTGTATTTTATATGGGGCCATAATCGTTTTATACTGATGTGGGGGGTGCTATTAATATTATATATAGCCATAATCGTTTTATACTGGGGGGTGCTGTATATATTATATGGGGCCATAATCATGTTATGCTAGGGGTTGCTGTGTATATTATATGGGGACAAATTATTTTTTTCCAGGGGGGGGGGGGCTGCTGGTGTACTGTGTTTAGATGGGGCACATAATCGTTGTTATAACTATGTGGGGTGGTGCTTTAATGATTATATATAGCAATAAGCTCGTTTTAGCTATGGGGGTGCTGTATATATTCATATGCGGGGCCATAATCATGTTATATTAGGGGGTTGTGTGTATATTTATATGGGGACAAATATTTTTTTTCCAGGGGGGGGGGGGGCTGTATGCAGTTATATGAGGCCAGATTTCAGCTGCTGGGGGGTGTATACGATATTACTAAGCTGGTGGATGTTATGGGATACAGTCATATTAGCTTTACTAAGCTGATAACTGATATTACTATGGGATCCAGTGGGGGCACATTTATGTAAGGGTCCGACTTTTTCCTGGCTGGGTTTTCAGAATTTTTCCCATTTCCGCCAAATCAAAGTCGGCACTAGCTCTCACCTACAGAAATGTGGCGGGTGGGTCTGTTGGAAAAACCGCCGGATGGAAAAAACACGGAATTTAAAAAACCAATGGTGTCCCACAATCAATACACATCAAATGCAACAGGAAATAGGGTTGGGGAACGTCACAGCGGAAACTCGCCGCAGAGACGACACCTAGTGGATTGGGGCGCCGACATAGTGAATCGCCGGAAGAAACCCGAATCTCGTCGGAGAACGCGCCACTGGACACGACAGGAACGGTAAGTACATGTACCCCCCGTATATAACTACTGGGGGGGCTGTAATGGGAAAACAGTATATAACTAACTGGAGGGGATCTGTTTATGGGCGGTACTGTATATTACTTCAAGACTGGGGGGAGCTAGTATATGGGGTACGGATATAGTATCTAACTGGGAGGGATTGTATGGGATTACAGTATATTAATAAGTGGAGGGGACTCTGTATATGGAGCGCTATATAATTTAATGGGAGCGGTGAATAACGACCGACCTCTTAAATATAATGAGAGCAGGACTTTTATAAAAATAAATTTAATATATACACATAAATAGGAGGTGTTTGTACATATATTTGTGTGTGCTGTGCCTGCGTATAATAGAAGACAGGCTCCAGGTCTGAGGAGCCGAAACGTTGTGTTTTGGACCGTGTGAATAACTAGTTACACTAGTTTAAATGAGGGATGTTTTTAAGTGTGGGGGGAGAGTGTGTCAGTTGTGTGCGGTGAGGAGTATATATCATTTAGGAGTGTTGTTTTCCATACTTCATACTGTAAGTGACTGTATTTTTAGGGACGCCCGGTGGAGATGGGTGGGGCATGCAGCACGGAGCTGAAGATATTGGCCCATGAATTCAGCAGTATACGTTATGGATGTGGAGAACCGGAAATAAAGTTTCAACCTGATGGAGCGAGATTGTCATCTATAAGGTACTAGATGTCACAATGACCTTAGTCAGCTCACACAGTGTCAGTTGAGCCTGTCTGTGGGGATTGTTAAGTGTTAGTAAAGTTCAGCATTTATAACAGGAGCAGGACAATGGAACAGGAGAGAGGCCTACTGAAAGCGGTGGGGGGGGGGGATTTTTAATATTTGGGCCTACAAGCAGCAAATATGCTAGAATAGGCCACTGTAATGGCTTGTTACCTAATGAAATAATGATATAGGGATATTCCTACATACATTTCATTATTGAATTCCACTCAGAGATGTGGTGCTCAGAGGATCACTCCATATAAGGCATATCAATAACACAGCAAGGGTTCTCCCCAAGCCAGTTTTGTTTTTCATAGTTTTTCAAGTCTTTCCTAGCTCATCACTCTGGTTAGATCACGCATTATCATGGGTGCAGTGGACTGACAATATCTTCTTTCAACAATAACCCAGTCACCGGTTATTCTGCGGAGAATACCAGCTCCCAAATCCCCAACAAGTTTTTTTAGTAGGATTGATGAGCTTCTTGTGCGCCAGAGATGAAGCCATGTCTCTAGGTCAGTGGTGTGTAAAAGAAAACAAAACATACAACGGGAAGAGACGGCCGTTCGCGTGATAATGGAAACGAGAGAAAGAGAAACAAGTCGGTACCAAACTGTGGTGTAGAAAGTTGGGTGCCCACCTGGGTAACCACTTGTGGGTGAAGTGGGTATTAATCTATCCACATAGGGAGGGGGGGTGGAGGTTCCTTATTTGAACAAAAGCATGCAATCTTAGGTTACTGCATCAACTCTGGCTCTCCAAAGTAACCAGAGGCAACCGTGCGATAAATTAGACAGAAATGTCGGAAAAGGAGAGGAAGCCCAGGGTGGGTGCGCTTGTAACCAAATGAATCTTCAAGTGTAACGGAATTCACAATATTTTATGGTTAGCAATAAAAATCCATGGAAGCGTTTTGGGGAACCTTTCTCAGACCAAAAAGAATAATAAATCAATACAATAACAATGGGGAAAGTACAGTGAATCACTTATGAATAAAGAAACATATAAATTAAATTAATACATTGTAAAATGCAATGCAAGAGAGAGTGAATGCAAAAATATATATATCGGTGCCTAAAATACGCATCCATGTAATGGATCACCAGTATAATACATAGAGATTAAAATTGGATACTGGAAGGAACATGTGCATTAAGGATAGTATTAGAGTGATTCGGGCACCTTAAGTACAAATAACAGTGGACTGGGATCAAGCTGAAAAAGAGGTAATGTGGCATACATGATTAGGGTAATTAAAATGTGTAGAAGTAGGTAATTAAAAGAATTACAAATGGTAAAAAAAATAAAATAGAATAAAGATTAAATAGATTAAACAGCTATGTTGGTTGATTCTAAGGTAAACATGGCATACTTAAGTGTAGTTTGTCAAAATATAAGCTAGTATAAAAGATAAAAAATACTTAGGTAGATGAAATAGAAGAGGGGAGAGGGTGACGAGAGAAAACATATAGAGAGCAATTAAAATATAGCCTGAAGTTAAAAGGGAAGATGCAACAAGGGGGAGTAATCCATAAACTTACATGGAAGCGGTGGAGTTGTTATTGCAGCAGGCGGTCAGCTCGCTGATGCAAGTGCGCGGGAATCACAGTCAATAATACACGAGGAACCGCACGGCGGGACTCTGCGTTTGTGACAGCACAACACAGCGCATGCGCAATGTAACAGAACTGTTCGTGTGCGTAGCGTCATGAGAAGAATAGAGGGATCGCGCTGTAGTGGGTGGGAGACACTGGCAGGCCGCCGCATGGTAATAGGTTGACATAGAAATAAAGGAAAGGAAAAAGGAGCCCAATATAGCAGTGAGATAATATAAGGATAGGTTTGGGCGGGCAATGTGAAGTAGGGGTGGTAAGTGCATATATAATGTCAAATATACCAAACACAAAAGTAATATATATATATTAAATAAAGGGACTTATAGATATGTGGGAATACATAGTGTCACGGGTGGTCCCGCGATTCCCCGCGAGGACGCGGCTCAACCGTGCTGTCGTCCCCCGCCGGCGCGCCGCAAGCGCTACTTGCGGGTCCCGGCTCTGCCCCGCACGCGGATCCGTCCTGAGGCGCTCAGTCCCTTCGGTGCCTGCGAGTGAATGGCGCCTCATCCCTCCCCCCTCCGTCCAACGACCCCTCCCCCCCCTATTCGCTTTAACTGGCGTTTAATCCATCGCTTTTCTCCTTCCCTCTTCCACGGCAGCAGGCAAGTTCTGCAAAGTTAAAGCAGGCCCAGCGCGCAACTATTGGGCTGTGGTCCGTTCCCTTGAAACTATTTCAACCCTGCCTCTACTGTTACACTGCCGGATCTTTGTGCCTTGCCCTCCCTAGAGAAAGCTGTTATTTGATGCCTTGTGCTGTTCTGGATTCATGTTGTACCCCCGATTCCGTTTCTGACTACGCTCCTTTGCGTGCCTGCCCTGACCTGTTGCTACGACCTGATAACGAACGAACCTTGCTGCGCGCCTCCTGATCCTCTGCTGACCTCCGACTACGAGAGTGCCTGGCCGATTCCTGTACCGTGACCTGGCTGCCACTGAGGACAATCACGCCTGGGAACGACCTGGTGGTTACCACGCCGCAGCAAGTCAAACCGCTTTGCGGCGGGCTCTGTGATGAAACCGGGTGCCACTAACTCCGGTCCCCGATAGTTGTATATTATATGGGGACAAATTATTTTTTTCCAGGGGGGGGGGGGCTGTATGCATTTATATGAGGCCAGATTTCAGCTGGGGGGTATACAGTATATTACTAAGCTGGGGGTGTATATGGGATACAGTATATTACTAAGCTGATACTGATATTACTATTGTATATTATATGGGGACAAATTATTTTTTTCCAGGGGGGGGGGGGCGGTATGCATTTATATGAGGCCAGATTTCAGCGGGGGGGTATACAGTATATTACTAAGCTGGGGATGTATATGGGATACAGTATATTACTAAGCTGATACTGATATTACTATGGGATACAGTGGGGCACATTTATTAAGGGTCCGAATCATTTTTCTGCTGGGTTTCAAGAATTTTTCCATTTTGCGCCAAATCAACGTCGGCACTGGCTCTCACGCTACAGAAATGTGGGGGTGTGGCTGTTGGAAAACCGCCGGATTTGGAAAAACCACGGAATTTAAAAAACAAATTGTGTCACAAAATCAATCACTCACATGCACCAGGAATAGGTTGGGGAACTTCAGCGGACCTCGGCGCAGCAGCGACACCTAGTGGACCTTGGGGCGCACGACCATAGTGAATCGCCGGAAGACCCGAATCCTCGTCGGAGAACGCGCCACTGGATCACGACAGGACCGGGTAAGTAAATGACCCCCAAGACACGTACTCGAAAATGGTTGATTCCAACCCCTGCAAATCCACTGTCGAACGGCATCGCTGCACCATAGAACAGAGCAACGCATTGTTCCATAATAGCCGGTCCATCCTTGCGGTATTGGGCGTTTTGGCTTCCAGATCCCCATCTGGGGTGTCCTGAAATAGTTAGTCCATATCAAACCCATAAAGAGCCGACAGAAGACAGATTTACTAACTAATAATAGATTAAGACTGTGGTAATCTTCATCTAGTTATCGGCAGGATCCTAAACGTCTCTCGCTAAAGACCCTCTCTCGGAGATTCAAAACTTTTATAGAGATCTCCGACGGGGTATTATTTTATCGGATGCCAAAAACCATTAAATTTAGATATAAAAGAGGAGAGCTGAAATCTATGTGAATCAATTAGAACGAACTCCGAATTAGATCCTGGAAAGTTCAAAGGTAATTTGTAGGAAAAAGAGCAACGGATTGTCCACTAATTATTTCAAAAATGTACAGTTAAAACTCGAAAACGTATTAATTTATCCAACAAACTGAGGTTGTTTAGGTTTAAACACATAAGCAAGAGACCCACTAAAAAAAAAAAAAAAATAATGGCGTACAGGGGAAAAAAAAAAAACAGGAAACAGGGGGCGCCCACTGACCCCCAGATAAGTATATAAATACCCCCTGAGGGGTATGATATGAAAAGACAGGCCGCAGTAGAATATATCAAAGAAGTGTAATCAAGTATAGTATCCTTCACGGTCTAACCGTAACATACCTGAAAGGAGGGGGTGGGGAGGCGGGGCTGATGGGGGCGAGCAAAGCAAAGGGTGAGGGGGGCAGGGTGGAAAGATAGGGGGGAGGGGGGGGGGGAGGGAGGGGAACCGGTCGGGGGGGGAGCCTGGGGGGGGGGGGGTCCGTATCGTAAAGTTATCCAGCCAGGGGTTAGAAGGGCAGGGAGCAGCTCCACGCGGTCCTGCCTGTCTGAGTGCGAAGCTTGCCTCAGGGGTTATATAATGTATCTGCTTAGCTGGGGAGCTTCGTGTAGCCATTAGTTTGTACGTTTTTAAATGTTTTTTAAACAACCCTTGTACTATATCTAATTACAACGATTATAATTTTCATTTTGAAAATTATGTGACCATCCGATCTTTTTCTTATAACAACATATGTAACTTTTACAATTATGTAATGAAAACAGCCCCCTCTGTGATCTGGCCTTCAGAACTGTTTTTACTTAGTACCGATCCCACTTCCTCAGCATCTGTGCAGAAGGCAAAGGGAGCACTGGTGAACTCTTGCACCACACTTGCCCCTATCCGTTGGAAGACATTAATAGTTGCCCTCTGAGTAGGGCATTTTTGTTGTCGCATGGTGCCATTCTGAAGAAGGGAGGAACAAGCAAGTTAAGAACAGGCATGAGTCCTGTTTCTCATCCTAAGCTAGCCAACGCCCTTAAAAGAGGCACCTACCGAGACCACAAATTCCTATAAAGGTAATGGGTGTGCTAGGTGTATCAATGGGACCTGAGGATAGCCCATTAAGGGGTATCCTTCACGTCCCGAACAACATTTTTTGTAAACTGTTTATTAACACATATATTCAATTCATTATGTGGTCTACCTGGGAGGGCACTGGAGTATATGCCCGCATCTTGAGGTTACACGAGTGCGGCTACTCCAGCCCCGGTCGGATACCCACTCTTACCACCCTCCTACTGGCTACCCATGCTCGGGCGGCGCAGCTCCGCGTAGCTGCGCGCCCTGGTCCGTAAAGGCGATACACTGCGTCTGCGCATGCGCAGAAAGAGTACCAGATGCCCGCGCCTGTTTTTCGGAGCAGTGCCCGTTCAGCGCGCCGGGCATGCTCTTCTGCTGCAGAGCAGAGCGTGATCGCCGGACGAAGGGCGCGCGCATACGCAGATAGCTGCGTTCGCCGAAGATGGGTGATAGGAGGGTAAAGGGCCTACCCCACGGGGGTGGATAGCGCCTTGTGTAACCTCAGTCTGCTACTCCACGCCCCGTAGCCGCTAATAGTAAATTGAATATATGGTAATAAAAGTGATCAAAAAAGTGTGGGGACGTGATGAGCTCTCCACACCGTCCTTATGCACTTGCCCTCTTATTCTTTCGCGCTAATTCGCCGGTGCACGCGCTCTGTCACGTGTCTCGGGTATACCCATGTCCGTACGATACATGAACCACAGCTTATGCTCAGCATATATTCAAGAGAATTCGTCAGAAAGTGATCACCACATGTCGTCGTCTCCTGCCGCGTGCTTGGTTGCTTTTTTTTGTGGCCAGAAGAAAGAATGGTTCCTCTTGATTCCGCACCCTGGCCATAGACCATCTTGGGCTAAAAAGTTTTCTGTGAAGAACCGCATACCACTACCCTGATCACGGAACTCGTTGACTGCCGCTCCATGGGAGCTAAGGTCTCCATAAGTGGACCTTCGGTTGCATATTAATCTACATCGCATCCGATGAAGGGGATGAATGGAAGACTGCCTTCAACACTCGAGGATGGGCACTTCGAGTAAGCTGGTCATTGCCCTTTGGACTCTGCACCTTTCAGAATTTTGTTTCCGCGTGTTAAACGACAACTTTTCAGAGACTTGTTATATACCTGTTCATGGTCTATTTGGAAAATTATCCTGGGGTTCTCTACTGACCCTGGAACCAATCAGTGCCCACGTGCGAACCAGGTTCTCAGCGTCTAAAGGCCATCGACTATATTGCAAAACTCGAGAAGTGTCAAGTTCCACCCAGAAGAGGTCTCCGTTCCCACGGGTATATATTTCTGAGATGGGTCTAAAGATACAATCCGCTAACACAAGTGTCTGCGGTTCTCTCAATGGCCGCTCGCCCAATGTGGACTGACAGCTTAAAATGAGATTCCTAGGCTTCGCTAACTAACTTGACGAGTGTTCTACCACACTTCTCCTCCTCGTGTCACCTCTTAGTAAAGCATGACAGAGAAAAATGCTGACCCTAAGCTCGGTCGGGCGTTATAAGCAGTTTCTAATTGAAGTTGTGCCTTTGTCCTGCTGCTCGTGTTCTCATGCGGCCTGATACAAGAGAAACCATTGCCTGCTGAGGTTGACGCCTCCTCTATAGGAGCTGGAGCTGCTCCTCCGCCCCAGAACGGGGGAAAGTGCCCAATGCATGTGCTGAACGCTCACCTGTGGTTTTCTTCTGGCCAGACTTTTTCGGCTGCAGAAAGGAACTACGCCATAGGTGATCGGAGCTTCATGGCCAGAAAACTTGCCTGGGGGATGGCATTATCTGCTGAGGGAGCTCTCTATCTGGTCTGTATCTTCCAGCGGTTCAATCCTCACGGCGCGTCGGTCCCTCTTTATCGATGGTCATTGGGGTAGAAGAATCAGTTCCTCCCTCGTCATATTTGTTCCTCCAGAACGGGACGGTTATGGCCGCTCCGTGATCTGCGGCAAATCCTCCGGACAAAACGTATGTCGAACCTGCTGCTACTTGGAAGATAAACTAACTTAGGGACATTGTTCTTGTGTGGCTGAAGCACCCTGGGTGTCAGAGGTCTGCCAACTCTCATTCTCGTTCTACGTTGGGCCAGATTTGGGTCAGGATTGTTCAAATTTTTCTGCGCTTTCCTCACACACTTATCAGGCAGCAGTGTCTCCGCTTCTCGCATGTTTTTTCGCCGATGCGAACCAATTGCCGATGGCTCACATAAGCATGGACTTTTTAGTGATCGCCTTACTCTTCATTTTCTTTGATTCTCTAGACTCTGAATCTCCACGTGCTGTTCCCTCTTCTTGTCTACTGGACGACTTCCAGCCCACCTCTATCCTCTTATACTCGTTTCTTTCTGAGTACCTGCGTCATAGGAACTGTTTACAGGATCTTAAGTAAACTCCATCTGAGAGCAAACTCACCTTCTCTACTTTCCCTGCACCTGCCGTACCAAAACTCAGGCCGACCAGGGAAACAGCAGGTCCTCCTCCATCTCTTATCTCCTTGGGACTAAGTTGGCTGTCCATCCAGGTATGTCCATCGCCCTGAAGATCCCCCAGCTACAAACTCGGTCCTCGTTTTTCCTGGGCCCATTCGAGGTCGGTACTTGTGAATTCATCATCCAGTTCGGGATGTGCATGTGGGAGGAAGTACAAAGATTGGTCACTTGTCTCCCTCCCACCAGCACATCCCAACTCCTCCATGTCTCCCTCCTGAAAACAAAACCGGTCATCTTAAATCATTTCTCCGGCAAATAGCTCTCTGCGGATTCCACCCACAATGTCTATAAAGGTCAAGAGGTCCTGGACATGAATCGATTTAGAGGGAGACGGTACTTTCTTGTGTGACTGGAAGGGGTGTGGGCCAGAGGAGAAATCTTGGGAGCCTACAAAAAAATCCTGACCGTTGCTTTTCTGCAAATGTTCCTCTAGTCCAAAAAGAGTGGGAGGCCAAAGGGGGGGAGGTACGGCAACGGTGTGCCCCAGTGACGCATATCCCGGGTCACAGGGCACAGCGTGTACCTTCTGTGTGCCCCAGATTCCGAACTCACCTCTCCTGGTTCCAGCGGCAATCCCTGAATGTCCATCGCTCCGGCGCGGTGCACCTGTTCTGTCACCTAGGGCTGCCGCACCAGCTCTGTAAAATTTAAAGGACACGTGCAATGCAGCTGGCTACTGGCGTGCATGCCTGCCAAATAATTTCCATCCCATTTTCCTATGTTCCCTCTGGGACTTGTGGCTTCAATGCTGTATTCCAGCCCGTCGGTGCAGGCCCTGGTTCCCTAACCTATTGCACGGTCCCCAATCCCCCCGAACCTGTGCTGCTGTTTGGACCTCCAGAGCCCTGTCCCGACACGAGTTTGCCTCACGATTCTGCCTATGCTTTAGTCGGGCCACCGTGGGGGCAAATCGATGCCTGTGCGAAACACCTGGTGGTACCTTGCCAAACTGCTTGCGGCAGGATACGGTGAAAATGTGAGGATTCCCACTACCTATTGTGACACAGTGAAGTTGCTCTTTTCCTAAGCCAGGGAAATCTTGAACTGCGGTGTTTAAACTCTCCGCCTCCTTTAGTTCATTAAAACCGATTTAACACATCCAACTTTCACAAGTTAATTTTTCTGGATCAGCCCTGCCACCAGTGCCACTGAAAACAACTGATTAGAAGCTGCCATTAGTTGACATCCTGGTATGGTTTATTGGACAATTTTCTAATGTACAGTTCCTTTAAAACAAGTTAGTGGCCTGTAGTGTCCACCGCAGCACCGGTGGGTGAGAGTGTAAGAGACCTTCACACTGAGTCCGCTCTACTTCCCATTATGCTGTCAGAAACAAGGTGGCGGCATTTATGGAGTAAGCAACTACTCAGTGAAATCACAACACTTTTGGAAAGAACGAGAAAAGGAAGAGTCTGTTCTGCAGACCTTGACAAGCCCTTTCGTGTGAAGGAGGCAACCATGAGACGCGACATATTCGGACACAGAAAAAGGGACCCCTTTATGTAACGTCAGTGCCAAGTATCTAGAGACAAAAAGAGAAGATGTGGTAGGGGAGACTAAGATAAAATAGGACGTAGCAGAAATAGGAACTGTATGACGGAACAGAAGAGAGAAAAGAAAAAACAAGTAAACACGAACTAAACCAAAAAGCAGCTCCTGACAGAGGTCTGCAACAGGAACTATTGGTAATATGATCAAATAAGGACAGCGAAGAGAACCAGTACCTGTCCAGCCCCTACAATTAGTGGTGGAAGTACAGGTAGTAGGGGGTGGTCACACCGTTCCTCTGTAACTCAAAAACAGTTGAAAGGGACAGATGAAGTGCAAACAAGGAATAATCCTATAATGAAAAAAGGACAACAAGGCCATCTCACCAAGAGGCAAAAGCACCATTCTCTAGGAGACCCAAGAGAAAGTTAGTCAGGACTCTCCATCAAATAAACGAGAGAGGTAAAGGATTTGTACAAATAGAGGCCAGGCTATAAGATGTATACAAGTCTCACTTCATTAGGAGGTGGATAGAGCCAAGGAAAAATGGAAATCCTCCAACTGTAGCGATGGTGTATTGGTTCTGGCAAATCCAAAAATTTGGGTTTGCAAAGTGGCTTCAGGGTGTACACAGGAGAGTCGGAAGAATTTTTGTGCTACAATCCCTTAGATTTCCCCTGACCAGCAAACTTTCTGCAGAATTTGCTCCTCAAAAAAATAGAAGAAAAGTATTGCAACACATACAACCCTGGAGGTTCGGAAACGAGATGTTAGAAGGATTGGAGAGCACACTGATTCAGGGAGACCTTTGTGGGCATAGTTTTTTACTGATTCGGGTGAGAACTTTGGGGCATAGGTTATTCCTCCTGTCAAAATATCGACCATATTTGGTGGAGGGTGATAACTGCTTTAAGGTGTTGCCGTTCCTTGTATTCTCATAATGTCCATGGGGAACGTATTGTTGAGACTCTTCACAGGCGTGACTTATCCTGCCAAAGAAGTGACATCACCACAAAATCTGCCAACATTTCCTGCATCTGGGAGGACTAGCATCAGACAAAGCAAAAAAGCTAGTGCATCCTGAATGGGAAATTGCTGCAGATCAAATTGGGTAAACGCATGTCATGAAGGCGCGCTGGATCCATTGCTCTCATCAGTGTGGGTGTGTGATACAGTAGCCTAGATGAGGGCATCTGGGAGAAGTTTAGCTTGCATTTTGGGGGAGCCTGGAGGTTTAGAAAGTTCACCCTGGGAGGTCTGGGGTAAGACCAGCAGACACGACTGAGAGGCCTCTTATGCATGACAGCTTTGATGGATTGGGAGACCGTCGCGAGAGAGGGAGCAGGCAAGGATGTGTGTTCAGGAAGGGTTCTTTGGTTTTTACAGATTATTCTCCCTTTATTTTTTGGATCATATAATCATGAAATTAAAAAAAATCTTTTTGTTTCTCCATTTCTGGGGCTAATCCACTTTTTCATACTTTGGTGTATGGAGCTGTGTGAGGTGTCATTTGTTTTGGGGGATGAGCTGACCTTTTTTTGACTACCATTCTAGGGACGTTACAACCTTTTGATCACCTTTTATTACATTTTTATATGTTGAAAATGGGAAAAAGTGGCATGTTTCGGACACTTGCTTCTTTTTCATACGGAAGTTCAACGTCACAATTTGGTATAATGCAACACCGGGTGGGTAAATCTTGTTACAACACAACATTGGATTACTGGTGGATCAATGTATTTCGTGCATTTTGATTAATGCTTGTTAACGTCATCGAGAGACTGGTGACCATTCGCCACATACTTGTTCTTGTGGATTTATTATATAGCTTTTAATGGTTTATTTTTGATGGCCATATCTTAAATGAAATAAAGTTTGTATAAGTTTTCATATCATTAGTGGTATGAGTATTTACTTGATTGGAACTATTTTGGTCCCATACACCTATCTATTGGAGTATTAGTATGTTTTGGATTGGGTAATAGGGGAGTAGTTACCTAGTATTGGGTTTCTCTTTTTGGTATTTATTATTTTTCTTGCAATATGCTTTGTGGCTCTCTACTAATATAATTGGGGTGGGGAGGCTCCTGTATCTATTTAATTAGTTATATGTGGACCATAAATCGTTTTATGGTGTTTTTATATGGGGGACCATACATCGTTTTATATCTGGGGGAGGGGTGCTGTTATTTTATATGGGGCCATAGTCGTTTTATAACTGGTGGGGGGGGGGGGGTTGCTATTAATATTATATGAGGGGCCATAAAATCGTTTTGTATACTAGGGGGGTGCTGGTATTTATATTGGGGCCATAATCGTTTTATACTGCTGTGGTGGGTGGGGTGGTCTTTAATTTATACTGGCCATAATCGTTTTAATACTGGGGGGTTTGCCTGTTATATATTTATGGGGCCCATAATCATTTTATCTGGGGCGAGGGTTTGGATATAGTTATATGGGGCCGAATCGTTAGTTTTATATATGGGGGGGGGTGACGGTGTCTGTTTTAGATGGGGCACATAATCGTTGTTATACTATGTGGGGTGGGGGTGCTCTTAATATTATATATGCACATAAGCATCGGTTTTATATGGGGGTGCTGTATAATTATATGGGGCCATAATCTGTATGATTAGGGGTTCTGTGTATATTTATATGGGGACAAATATTTTTTTTCCAGGGGGGGGGAGGGGCTGTAGTGCATTATCATGAGGCCAGATTTCAGCTGCTGTGGGGGTTATACGATAGTTACTAAGCTGGGATGTTATGGGATACAGTATATTACTTACTAAGCTGATACTGATACTTACTATGGGGATCCAGTGGGGGCACATTCTATTAAGGGTCCGACAGCTTTTCCTGGCTGGTTTCACGATTTTTTCCATTTTTTCCGCCAAATCAAAGTCGGCCTGGCTCTCAACGCTACAGAATGTGGGGGGTGGGCTGTTGGAAAACCGCCGGAGTGTGAAAAAACACGGAATTTAAAAAAACAAATGGTGTCACCACAATCAATCACATCAAATTGCACAGAATAGGTTGGGAACGTTCACAGCGGAAACTCGCGACAGAAGCGACACCTAGTGGACTTGGGGCGCCGACATAGTGAATCGCCGGAAGAAACCGAATCCTCGTCGGAGACGCGCCACTGGATCACGACAGGACGGGTAAGTAAATGACGCCCCCAGTATAAACTACTGGGGGGGCTGTAATGGGAAAAAGTATATAACTAAGCTGGAGGGGATCTGTTTTATGGGGTACAGTATATTACTTCAAGACTGGGGGGATGCTGGTATATGGGGACGATATATATCTACAGCTGGGAGGGCTTGTATTGGGGATTACAGTATATTATAAGCTGGAGGGGGATCTCTTATATGGGAGCTGCTATATAATTTAAATGGGGCGGTGAATAACGACGACCTTTAAATATAATGAGAGCAGGACTTTTATAAAATAAGATATTATATTATACAAATAAATAGGAGGTGTTTGTACATATATTTTGATGTGTGCTGTGCCTGCATAATAGAAGAAGCTCCAGGTCTGAGGAGCCGAAACGTTGTTGTTTGGACCGTGTGATAATAACTAGTTACACTAGTTTAAATGACGGGAGTTTTTATTGTGGGGAGGAGAGTGTGGTCAGTTGTGTATCGGTGAGGAGTATATATCATTTAGGAGTGTTGTTTCCATACTTCATACTGTAAGTGAGCTGATTTTAGGGACGCCGGTGGAGATGGTGATGCGATGCACACGGAGCTGAAGAATCTGGCCCATGAATTCAGCAGTTATACGTTATGGATGGAGAACCGAATAAAGTTTTCACTGATGGAAGAGATTGTCATCTATAAGGTACTAGATGTCACTAATGACTCTGTAGTCAGTCACACAGTGTCAGTGAGCCTGTCTGTGGGGATGTTAATTGTTAGTAAAGTTTTCAGCATTTACTGAACAGGGAGCAGGCAATGGAACAGGAGTAGGCTACTGAAAGCGGGGGGGGGGGGGGGATTTTAATATTTGCCTCAAGCAGCAAATATGCTATAATAGGCCCTGTATGGCTTTGTTACCTAATGAATAAATGATATAGGGATATTGCCTACATACATTTTCTTATTGAATGCCACTAGAGATGTGGTGCTCAGAGGATCAACTCCCAGTATAGGCATATTAATAACAAGCAAGGGTTCTTCCCCAAGCCATTTTTGTTTTCATAGTTGTCAAGTCTTTCTAGCTTCACACTCTGGTTACTCCGATTCATCATGGGTGCAGTGTGACTGACAATATCTTCTTCAATAACCCAGTACAGGTATTCTGGGAGAATACCAGCTCCCAAATCCCCAACAAGTTTTTTTATGTAGAGATATGATGAGCTTCTTGTGCGCCAGAGATGAAGCCATGTCTCTAGGTCAGTGGTGAAAAGAAAACAAAAACAACAACGGAAGAGGACGGCGTCTCGCGTGATAACGTAGAAACAAGTCGGTACCAACTGTGGTGAGAAAAGTGGGTGCCCACCTGGTAACCACTTGTGGGTAAGTGGTATTAATTATCCAATAGGGGGGGGGGAGGTTCCTTATTTGAACAAAAGATGCAATCTTAGGTTACTGCAGCAACTCCTAGGCTCTCCAAAGTAACCAGAGGCACCGTAGAGTAAATGAGACAGAAATGCGAAAAAGGAGAGAGCCAGGTGGGTGCGCTTGTAACCAAAATGAAATCTTCAAGTGTAACGGAATTCACAATATTTATTGGTAGCAATAAAAATCCAATGGTAACGCGTTTTGGGGAAACCCTTTCGTCAGACCAAAACTAATAAAATAAATACATAAAATGAAATACAGTGAACACTTATGAATAAAGACACATATAAATTAATTAATACATGTAAAATTGCAATTGCAGAGAGAGTGAATGCAAAAATATATATATGGTGCATAAAATAGCCATGTAATGGATAACCAGTAATACATAGAGATTACAATTGGATACTGAGAGACAGTGGATTAAGGATAAGTATTAGAGTGTTCGAGTAATGTACAAATAAAGTGGACTGGGATCAAGCTGAAAAAGAGGTAATGATGGCATACATGATTAGGTAATTAAAATGTTAAGTAGTAATTAAAGAATTACAAATTTCATCCCACGTTTTTCCTCTCTGGTGTCTCCAATTGTGGCGCTTACCAAGAAGGGTGCCAATCCCCGACTCTGGCCTTCGGCAGCTGAGGAGGCCTTTAAGAACTTAAAATCTTTGTTTGCCTCGGCTCCAGTCCTGGTGCGTCCGCGCTGCAAGGCTGTAGTGCTAATCACGGAGCCACCATGCTGCCCATAAATCTCCCTATCATTTATCTATCTCCTATAAAATTCTCCCATATTACAGTTTGTTTTACCATACTAAAGGGAGACTCTTACTGACTGTGACTGGTCATAAAATAGTTTTATTTTGGGGCCCCACTTTTAGTTTTGCCCAGGGCCCCACTTTGTCTAGAACCGGCCCTGAGTAAATATCTGATTCTCAAGAGGGGAGGGGGTGGGGGGGTGTAGTTAAAAGATATTTTCGAGGGATTTGTTAAGACCAGCTGGCATGAGGCACTGTAGTTTATATATCCAGTACATTTCACGTTTCTTTAAATAATTAAAAGGTTGGGGGGTAGAGGGAATTATATGCTCAATGGGTGTTATACTGAATTCTTTATAATTTTGTTTATGATGGAGGACCGCATTCCTCGATACACTATGGAGAAGAAAACCGTTAGTGATGTTACTACGATGTTTGTTCATGCAATCTCTCAATGGTTGAATCGTGCGGCCTATGTATTGTAATTTACAGGTACATTCAATCAAGTAGATTATAAAGCTAGAGCTACAATTAAGAAAACTTTTGATCTCAAACATCTCTCCAGTGGTATTGGATTGAAAAACGGACCTTCTGTGGCAAATGGTTTCGCAACATTTGCAAAGATTATGACCACATTTGAAACGGCCTAGAACTCTCGGAAAGAATGATAGGTCTGGTTTGTTTTTTTTGGAGGTGCGTAGCCGGCTTGGTGCCAAGATGTTTTTTAATGTGAGCGGTCGTCTGAAAGTGATGGTGGGGTTGGATGAGATACTGTTTTTAAGGTATAGGTCATGGAGCAATAAATTCCAATGCTTCTTGAGGATGTGCTTGATTTTACTACCATCATTGGAGTAGGTGGTAATAAAGTTAGCTTCGTTGAAAGATTCACCAGTTTTCCTTATGCTTGGTTTAAGGCATTCCTCTTGACTTAGGGCACCTGCCTTGGCGCAAGCAGAGGAGATAAGGGGAGGTGGGTAGCCTTTGACTTTGAACCTATCTCGTAGAACTGTGCTCTGTATATTGTAGTCGTCGTTGGTGGTACAGTTGCGCCTTATTCTCTTGAACTGGCCAAAGGGTATGTTTGTTTTCCATTTTTTGAAATGGTAACTTGTGAAGTCTAAGTAACTGTTGCTATCAACAGATTTAAAGTAGGTTTTAGTATGAATTTTTATGGTCAACATGAAAGACCGTAACATCAAGGAATTCGGCAAAAGTAGGTACGATATTGGATGTAAATTCAAGACCCCACTCGTTGGTGTTTAGATCATTAATGAAGTCTAAAGCCTCCTTCTCACTCCCTTTCCAGATTATAAAAATATTGTCTATATAGCGCTTATAGACAACGCAATTGCCGTAGGATGAGTGTGTGAAGATGTTCAGTTCTTCGAAGAGACCCACATACAAATTTGCGTAACTGGGGGCAACTTCAAGATGATGCATACTAGACATGTTGGAGTCTCGAGAGAAGAATTGCGAGGTGGCATGTATACCAAGGTCATGGGGAATTAAAGTGTATAGGGAGGAAATGTCCATGGTGATAAAGAGATAGGAGTCTACCGAGGGGACTGGAAGGATATGCCTGATCAAATCCGAAGTGTCTAGGGTAAAGGAATCCAGATTCTTAACGTATTTTTGGAAAAACAAAACTACGTAGTTCGACAAGTTGCCCGTGAGGGAGTTAATCCCAGAGATAATCGGGCGTCCGGGTGGATTGCTGGCATTTTTGTGAGCCTTAGGCAAATAGTAAAAAGTTGCCGTTGCTGGTTCTTCTATTTTGAGATACTGAAGCTCCTTTTTGGAAAGGACCCCTAGTTTGAAGCCCTCGTCTAGAAGTGTGTATAGTTGTGTGGTGTGTGGGGTTCTTTTCTAGCTTTGAATAAAAGGTATCGGACAGGAGACAAAAGGATTCTTTGATATAGTCAGATTTATTTAGGAGAACAATCCCACCCCCCTTATCAGCGGGCTTGATACTGTCCTCATTGTTGGAGGACAGATCCTTAAGGGCCTTCCTTTCTTTAATTGTTAGATTGTTTCTGTGAGTATTTTAATTCTGTGTGCTAGACTTAAGGTCCTTAAAATCAGAAGAAACTAGCATATAGAGTGTTTCTATGTAGTTACCTTTATGATGTGTGGGTTAGAAGGTGGACCTCGGTTTCAAATCTGTAGGTATAATGGATGTGGGGTTGAGTATAGGATATTTGGTGGTGGTAGTGTGATCTTCAATAGTGTCTTTGTTGGGATTTACCATATTGAAGTGTCTTTTTAAGGTTAATTTCCGTATAAATCTATTCAAATCCACGAAAAATTCAAAATCGTCTGAAGTGGACGAGGGACAAAATGAAAGGCCCTTCTCTAGAGTTTTAGTCTCAATTTAATCCAGAACATAATTCAAGAGATTGAAGATTTTTACTAGGTTTACAAAGCTGGCTTTCTCAATGTCATCGGATGCTAGGGGGATGGTGCTGGGGGAATGGCAATATCCAAACCGGAGTTTACTTTAGTATCTTGAGTTTTGGTGTCTCTATCAGCGATTCTTCTTCTGAGGATGGAATGCAGAGATCTGCGTTTGCCTCCTCTACTTCCTCTCTTGTGAGTTTTTTTCTTTTTATGCCTAGAGGGGCTGCCATGTGTACCGTTTCTCTTATATTGAGATTCGATGTATAGTGAAATGTGGGAGTCTTCTTTAACACTTCTTTAACACTAAAAAAAGAAGAACTTGACTCATTGGTGGAGGGAGAATCTTGTGATCGGTCAATAGGGATCCCTCTATTGAGAGAGGTCACTCGCTGGGTAAAAAATAGAGCCTCCTCTTGTGGACTGTCGGATGTCAGACTACTGTCATGTACAGTGAGAATGGATGCATTGGGTTCTGTATATTTGCCAGAGGGCAGAGTGGGTTTAGGCAATTCGAAGTCAAACGGACAATTAGATGGAGGGTTGTGTGGCTGGGCTGTTGACGCGAGTCTGGTGGTGAAAGTCTTGGGTCTGGTGGACTGATTTTTCCTAACTGGTGGGGCAGGGCCTATGGATGTTTTTTTCGAGGTAACAAAGGTACGCCCATATGTGGTGGTGGTAAGTGGAGAATTTTTATGGTGTGTTTTATTGTGTGTTTTGATGGGCCACTTTTTTGCAGTCTGATTATTGGCCATACAGGAAAAGGGTTAGTTTCGGGGAGGGTGAGCCCCACCAGGGGGGGGGTGTAGTGTAGGTATTGGTAAATCTATTACTATTCGGGTTAGTTTTGCTACTTTTTGTCCAGAATTTTATATTGTTAGAATTCTAGTCAATGCGGTCTCTCTCAAGTTTTCCCGTTTTTTTTATTAAGAATATCTTTCTCAAAAGATTCTTTATCAAGATTTAGTCTATTGTTCAGTTTATGGTATAGTGGATGCTGTTCATAGGTTAACCAGCAACGGCAACTTTTTACTATTTGCCTAAGGTTCATAACAATGCCAGCAATCCACCCGGACGCCCGATTATCTCTGGGATTAACTCCCTCACGGCCAACTTGTCCCACTATGTAGATTTGTTTTTACAAAAATACGTTAAGAATCTGGATTCTGTTACCCTAGACACTTCGGATTTGATCAGGCACATCCTTCCAGTCCCCTGGGTAGACTCCTATCTCTTTATCACCATGGACATTTCCTCCCTATACACTATAATACCCCATGACACCTCGCAATTCCTCGCTCGAGACTCCAACATAGTACGCAGAGCAACTTCATCTTGAGGGCAATTTCATTTATTCTCAATCACAATTATTTCTCTTTTTGTAAATTCCAAAAAGTATCCAAAGCACCAGCATTCAGCACATCCTATTGAAGCTATATACAATATGAGGAAAGATATGTCTAAAATACTTTATCTTTAATATAAATCATAAAAACATACACAAGACCAGTATATGTAGCTACATACAAATGATAAGTTAATTACACAATCCACAATAAATGGTATAAGATATTGCTTATGAGATCTTATTCCGTTGTAAGTAACTGTTCACATTCCTACCATCAAAAATTCAAAGTGTTTTTAAAAGTCACATATAGAGATGAGCGAGCACAGGGCCGGCTCCAGGTTTCAGTGGGCCCTTGGGCGACAGAGCCTCATGGGGGAAAGTTCTGCAGTGATAAGTCTTGGCACTTCTGGACCTAAAGTCGTCATGAACTACTTGACCCAAAGGAGAAGACTTGTATGAGGTACCAAATGCCACTTCACCATTTGTAATTAAAATCCTTCTAATGTGTGACAACTCTTAGGACATATTCACACAGACCGGATCCTGGGAGTAGCACACAGCCAGGCATAGAAAGGAAAGACGACTATGTCATTGTGCGGAGAGACAATATCCTCACCATGTAGCAATCAGGTGCCACAAATCTCTATGAGGGCTGTGATCTGGCCACAAAATGAGGTCTTGTGCATTGTTATATCAATAGTGAGCCAAATCAACCTTATGAATGTAATTCGGCATCCCTTGGGTGGGGGCCATTATCATTTATTGTTAAGGTTGACAGCTTTTTCTTTTTCATAACTGTGGTGGTGAGCATTGACTCCTACTTTCCCTAACCAAAGCCGACCCACCAGCAAAAAGCCCGGGAATGCAAGGATAAGTCTTACAGCATCCCCAACAGAGGTCGCGATAACGCCTCTACACGTGTCATAGACGCGTTTAGAGGCCGATTTACTCCCCCCCAAAAAAAATCACCAAGCGTATTACTACGCTTGGTGATTTTCCTATGAGCTGCTGCTTCCAAGCAGTGACGGTGCCGACTGCAGGATCGCAGCGCTGAGTGACTGGAGGAGGGACTTCCTGCTCACCGTCCGAGTCTCTCCCGCGGGGCGCCTAGAGATAGGTGAGGAGATGGAGGAGCCAAGCGAGGGGAGGGGGCGGAGCCGAGCGAGGGGTGGGCCGGGATATCTGTTGCCGGGGCTGTGCTCCTGATCTGTGTGCGATCGTGCACACAGCCAGAAACAGGATTGTGCTGTCTATGTGACAGCCCGATCGTGTACTGTGACAGGGGGCAGATTATTATCAGTCTCCTGTCACAGCAGCCCCTGTATACAGTGAGAGGCTGCAGGGAAGGTGCTGTATGCATCATGCATGACACGGTGCCTTTTGGTTCAGAAGAACCATACAATTCCAGAATATAAGCCCCTGTGTGTGGAAATGTATGGACCTTCAGAACCGAATGAGACTTACGTACTGGAGAAAGCTACGCTCTTATAAGCAGGCAATGCCCGTATTGGGCTACATTCGCACGTGCCGTGTACATTGAGTTTTGAAACACAATACAAAAGATGAGGAGAGGACATTTACCTAATTACATTGCTGTTAACATTTGCGTTAACAAAAAGCAACCATTAACACAAACGTAACATAACTGGTGACAAACAGCATGAATTAAAGGGACGTTAACCTTGCATTTTGTGAAAGCCAGTGTTAACATGAATGTTATTAGGCAAATCTTCTCTCCTCAGCTGTTGTACTGCGTTTCAAAATGCAATGTTAATGCCGTCTTGGGTGGATTTATTGACCCCCTAGGTGCAGCACATCAGTTTCAGCACTGAAAATCCCCCACAAGACAGGGAATCCGTGGGGGTCTGACTGATCACAAGAATGGGGTCCAGTTCTCACTGATTGATGGAATAGTAGGTAGAGAATGTGTCCTGCTGCTCCATTCACTACTGTGTGAGATTGGGAAATTTCGGAGCTCTGGTATCTCCAACGCTCTCATAGATGGTCATTGAAAGCCCTGGAGATTGCTGAGCTCAGCGATTTATGAAGCGCCCTTAGTACTGAAAGGAGCGGAAGTCCCAATAGTCGACTACAAACAACTACATTGTCCTCCCCGTCCTGTGGACATCCACAGACCACAACAAGTCCCAAGGTTTGAAGCAAGTCCCAAAACCCCAACCAAAGCACTTCCAGATTCACCAGGAGTTAGGGAGCAGCATAGAGCAGCGCAAGTTTCTTTTTAGAAGTCTAGTACAGAATTTTGGAAAACTCTTTCCCCCTTCAAAATTGAATGTCCAATAATGTGGCATGTACACAGCTTCTATGAAGTGGAATAACTACACCACGGACCTCTGGGCAGCACTACAGCCCTGCAGAACAGGCCTACCATCAGGTTACAGCATTACTAATAATGTACCTACCTACAGATTACTCCTGGGGACACTGAACCAACAAGCTCCTAATCAGCAGGATCTTTACTGACTTAATGGCAATTGCTCTGTATCAGTATTAAAGGGGGTTTCCCCACAAAGAAAAGTTAGGCCCTATCCATAGGGTCATGCGCAGCCGCCAGCTCCATTAATCTGACGGGCGACGAGGGGTTCAAGGTCCTCTCGTGATATGTGGGGGTCTCAGCACTGAGACCCCCACTGATAATAATTCTTTATTTATATAGTGCACACAGATTACGCAGCTTTGGGAGGAAACTGGAGGACCCGAAGGAAACCCACGCAAACACAGAGAGAACATACAAACTCTTTGCAGATGTTGACCCTGGAACTTGAATCCAGGTACCTAGCGCTGCAAGGCTGTAATGCTAACCACCGAGCCACTGTGCACTGATCAGCAAGTTCCCTATCCCGTGGATAGGTCCTAACTTTTCTTTGTGGGAAAGCCCCTTTAACCATTTGTTGTCAACAATCCTACTGAGGTGTATATATCCATTACCACTTCAACTCCATAAGACTGGTTTGGGATTCTATATCACAGGTTCTGTCCCAGCAGCACCACTGGTGTCCAATGAACTGACAGATCTGGCACTGCCTGCATTTTTTGTTTTTCTTCTCTTGCAGATGTGGGCCGCACAGCGCTGTGACTTTTGTTATCAGTGGAAGCTGCAAAGCAGAAGTAAGTCTGAAGTTACTGAGATAGAAGCGAAAGTTCTGCTTTATATAGAAGACCCTCTCTCTTGGCTTCTTATTCGTCACGCGCAGAGGTTGCGATAACGCCTCTACACGCGTCAGACTCGTTTAGAGGCTGATTTACTCCCCCCAAAAAAATCACCAAGCGTATTAATACGGGGGAGAGGAGCCGAGCGAGGGGAGGGGGTGGGGGCGGAGCCGAGCGACGGGTGGGCTGGGATATCTGTTGCCGGGGCTGTGCTCCTGATCGGTGAGCGATCGTGCATACAGCCAGAAACAGGATCATGCTGTCTATGTGACAGCCCAATCTTGTACTGTGACAGGGGGCAGATTATTATCAGTCTCCTGTCCCAGCAGCCCCTGTATACAGCGAGAGGCTGCAGGGAAGGTGCTGTATGCATCCTCTCCGCATGTCTCTGTATACAGAGCACTGATGACAGTGATCCAATGGGCTCTTACCAGTAGATCACTGTTATCTGTGATCTATATAAAAGAAAAGCAGGGAACACATATATTATGTGTTCCTCCCTAAATGTGCCCCTGTAAGAAAAAAAAAAAAAAAAGGTCCCAAATTAATTAAATAATTTTATTAATTAAATAGTCCACTCTGTAGACAGTAAGGCTGCATTCAAACAAACCGTATGCCCGCCTGGCCGTAGCCGTGCAGGCTTTGAAATACAATTTTAATACATTGGGGACTGGCCGCAACACGGGGACATGTCATTTTCCCATGTACGGAGCGGTATCACTCTTAAGGCTGGTGCCACACGTATCGCTTTGTCTGCGGTTACAAATGCAGACAAAGCGCAAAACACCGGCGGCTTGTTCCCGATCGCAGACATTTCCATAGAAACGCTGATGCGATCGGGCCGAGGCACGCCCCAGTGGGCGCGACTTTGTCTGCGTTTGCAAGCGCAGACAAAGTGCTACGTGTGGCACCAGCCTAAGGGTGAGGTTATTACCTACATTTTCAAACGCATCACAACAGCTGAGACAAGATTTGCCAAATTACATTGCTGTCAACATTTCGTTTACAAAACGCATGCAATAAAATTGTATTGATGCATGTGTTTTGTTAACTGATCTATATAAAAGAAAAGCAGGGAACACATATATTATGTGTTCCTTCCTAAATGTGCCTCTGTAAGAAAAAAAAAAAGTTCCCAAATTAATTAACTAATTTTATTAATTAAATAGTCCACTCTGTAGACAGTAAGGCTGCATTCAAACAAACCATATGCCCGCCTGGCCGTAGCCGTGCAGGCTTTGAAATACAATTTTAATACATTGGGGACTGGTCGCAACACGGGGACATGTCATTTTCCTGTGTACGGAGCGGTATCACTCCGTGCGACCATCCATTGGGGACATATGTACAGCCGAAAGCTTGCGGTTGTACATGCGTCCCCCACATGGTTGTGTGCATGTGGCCTAAGGCTGGTGCCACACGTATCGCTTTGTCTGCGGTTACAAATGCAGACAAAGCGCAAAACACCGGCGGCTCGTTCCCGATCGCAGACGTTTCCATAGAAACGCTGATGCGATCGGGCCGAGGCACGCCCCGGTGGGCGCGACTTTGTCTGCGTTTGCAAGCGCAGATAAAGCACTACGTGTGGCACCAGCCTAAGGGTGAGGTTATTACCTACATTTTCAAACGCATCACAACAGCTGAGACAAGATTTGTCAAATTACATTGCTGTCAACATTTCGTTTACAAAACGCATGCAATAAAATTGTATTGATGCATGTGTTTTGTTAACACAATGTTGACAGCAATGTAATTGCTATTTGATGGTGCGTTCACACGATGCGTTGCGTTTTTTGATTCGTTTTTGACGCATTCCAAAGGCTTCAACCTTGATCACATGTTGATGTAACATTCTGTTTCCATTGCATTTGCTAAAACGCAATGTTACTTAAACATGTGAAGCCTTTGGATGCGTCAAAAACGCATAAAAAAGGCGTGAATGCACCCCAAAGGGGTTTTCCCAAGGATTCAAATTAGACCCTATCCCGTGTATAGGGCCTAACTTGAATTTGTGGGAAAACCCTTTTAAGCACAGAAAACAGGAGCTGTAACTTTTTCCTTGTATTAATAGACGTCTTATAACACTATATATACGCTAGGAATTATACATTTATTAGTGAAAATTTCGTACTCCTCCTGGGTTAAAAATACTCCTCAAAAATTGTGAGAGGAGTATTATTACCCTTCTGGAAAAATGTTAGTGCGACCTCTGATCCCCAACATTAAATCCCTGACAAAATGTAACCCATGTAGCCGGTGCTTACACAACAAGAGCCAAGCACCAGGAGAGGGGGGGGGGGGAAGGAGAAACTATTACATTACTGTTTTTGTTTTAGTGCCTCCCCGTTTGTACCTAGAAATTCCCACAATATAGGTGTTATTTCTATGTAGCAGTAGGGTGGGCAACCAGAATCAATTTCACTGGTGGGCCCCAGGTACCATGATGGATGTGTCAGTCGGGCTGTTCAGCAGATGCCATCACTCTCCCATCTTCACAAGACAATTGGGGAGGGAGAGTACAGAGAAGGCAGAGCACACACAGAAGTAAACTTTTCATCTTGTATAGATGACTGCTGTGCCGATTCTCCTTCTTCTCTTGTAATGAGATGGAGGTGGTTTCCAAAGCAAGCTTAAAGGCGACCTGCCACCAGAATTGTACCCCTTACACCAGTAATACCTTCTGGTAAAAGTCCTCCACACATCATCTAAAATTATCAGCAACTGAGGCACTGCAGCTAAATTACTACCATATTTCTAATATGCACATGAGTAGACAAAGTCAATTTTGAATAGAAGAGTCACTGTTTCTCCAGGCCGTCAGTGAACCTCACCTCCTTCATTTGACTGATCAGTGCCTCTTCAGATCTCAACCTGAGCAGCTAGAAGTCACCTGTCTACTTCCTACCCTTACCAGAATGTTGTCCCTCTCTATGCATGGTGCATATAGCTGTGAGCACTGTATAGCAAACTGCAGATCTTCTCACCATTTCACACACCACAAGATGGGCGGAACCAACATAGACAAAGGCAAAAAAAGTTTGGGGAAGGATTTTACTGCTGGGCGGAGGCAGATTTAGGCTGGAATGTCTGCACTTAACTTATCAACAAAGCCACAGTAAGGGGATGAGTAAGGTTTAATGTGCCAGTTTTTGATGACAGGTTCCTTATAAGGATGACATTCTCTGCACATTTTATTATTATTTTAAACTGAGCAGCTACAGGGTGAAAGTGCACTGTGTGTGGTAACATATTGGGCATAGTGTAGACAGTTCAGACATGAAGGAGCTGCTTCCTGTAATTATTGAGCAGGAGATAAAAGAGCAGACTGCATAGCCCCACCCCTCACCCTTTGTTGACCCTGCATCTCCCGTTTCACTCTACAGATTGTTCATAGCAACCAGAAAAACATCTGCAAAAAAGTAACGCTATTGCAGCTATAGGGAAAACGTACAATTTTATGGTCACGTTTTAAGGAAATCTACCATCAAAATCAATGATAAACCAGGGAAACTTACTTATCGATACAGGCAATGTCACTGCGCTAATCAACTTATTTTTGTTATCCATGGCCTGGCCTCTCTTCTAAAATCAACTTTTACAATTACATTGATGAGCCAGAAGGGCTCTGGGGGGCGGACCACAGCCCCTACACCTGCCCCAGCTTCATAGGCTTTTAAAATGTCCAAGGAGCACTTCCCTTTCCCACTAAAATTTGAAAATTCCTCTGCAGACGTGAAATTACATCAGGCAGAGGGGGAAGGGTGAAACAGTGTACTAGTAAGAGCTCTTTCAGGTTGGTGTTGGTGCTCAGATTTAGTTGCATATCAGTTGCTTTTGTTTTCAATGGGTCTCCATTTTCTTCCATTTTGGCTCTGTGTCCGCAAAAACAAAAAAACCCAAAAACACACAACTAAAAAGGTTTAACATTGCTTTGAAAACATCACACCTGATTTTTCAGCTGCATGTTTCATCTGTCTTTTTTGCAGACATATAGACTTCTACTGCCTTCTGTTATCCGTATCGTCGAAGAAAAAAAATAGGACATGTTTAATTTTTTTCCCACAGACAACTAATCAGTAAAAACACCCATATAAACCAATGGCTTGATGACTCATCCGTGGAAATCACCGAACTACAGACTTAAAAAAGAAAGTCAGTGTGAAAGAGCCCCAAGTGTAAGTAAGTTTTCCCTCATTTTTCGCTCCCACATTTAAAAATATATAACTATTTATTCTGTGCAAAACAAATTTCGAAATGGGGCGAAATTGGCAGAAAAAAAAAAAAAGAAACATTTGCGCAACGTTCTTGTGGGCTTAGTTTTTACGACTTTCACTGTGCAATAGAAATGATACATCTACTTTATTCTTTGGTATAGCCATGATCGGACCCAACCAAATTTATATAGGTTTTTATTGTGTTTTAATACATTTTCACAAATTAAAACAATGTGTATGAAAAAATAAAAATTCTGACCCTAATATCTTTCTCATACTTCAGAGCTGTATATTTCCATTTTTTGCAAGAAAAGTTTCCTTTTCATTGCTACAAATTTGAGGACTGTGCAACCTTTTGATCGCCTTTTTATATTATGTAAAATGGTGTGAAAGTCGCGTTTCGGACATTTTACATTACGTGGTTCACCGCCGGCAATAACAATTTACATTTTTTGATAGAGCAAGCATTTTGTGACGCAGCGATACCCAACGTGTTTGTGATTTTGGAAAGTGGGGTGATTAGAATTTCTAATATGTTATCATCTTTTTTAACTTTTTTTTTGTTACTATTTTTTAGACCCTCTAGGGTACTTTAATCCTAAATGGTCTGATCGTGATCATGACCATTGGTGCACTGATTACAGGCGCTAGTGGTGGGTGTTTTCTTAATTATGCAGTACACCCACTATGTTTGTAGAAGTTTCGGCGTTGATAAAATAAACCAACTCTGACTCCAAAAATATATAATAAACTGGTACAGTATGATCAATGCATTCACTGAATATTTATTCATAGGTATTTTGTGAAATTATGAAATATCCTTTAAGTGTCTGTTCTATTTCTTATCTAAGGATTTAGGCAAGAGGTGAATAGCTTTTATTGGTCTGAGGTTCACACTTTTGTACTGCTCAATTTTAAGGTGCAGTACAAAATGCCACCAGGTCGCAATAAACGCATTGAACACTGAAATCACTGGACTCAGTAGTCACATGAGACAGTGACAGTTCAACAGGCGTGAATAGTGACCTACGCGATGAGTTACCGTATATACTCGAGTATGAGCTGACTCCAGTATAAGCCGAGACTCCTATTTTTACCACCAAAAACTGGGAAAGACTATTGACTATTAACAGGGCACGACCATGTTACCTCCGATTGTCGCTCCCCCGAACGTCATCAGGGGGCGGCGATCAGTTGCCATGACAGCCACGGGTCAGAGCTGGGTCAGTAGCTCATTGTAACGTATACCGTGCAGAGATGCTATATACTGCAATACAGTTGTATTACAATATATGGTAGGAACAATCGGACTATCTAGGGTTAATGTACCCTTGAGGGTCTAAGAAATTGTGAAAAAAAAAAAGTTTAATGTAAAAAATTTCCCTAGATCTGATATAAAATATAATAAACAGTAAAAAAAATCACAAACACATTAGGTATCGCCGCTTCCCAAAATGCCCGATATATCAAAATATAAAAACGGTTAAAACCGGTGGTGACCTCCGAAACGGGAAATAGCACCCAAATGTCCGAAATGAGACATTTTACACCTTTTTACATGAAATACAAAATGTAATGAAAAGTGATCAAAATGTCGCACAGTCCTCAAAATGGTAGCAATGAAACCGTCGGCTCATTTCGCAAAAAATTACACATCACACACCTCCGTGCACCAAAGTATGAAAAAGTTATTAGCGTCAGAAGATGGCAACATTTTTTTTCCCTTTTTCGTACACATTGGTTTAATTTTTGAAAATGTATTAAAACGCAATAAAACCTACATAAATTTGGTATCACCGCAATCATACCAAATCAAAGAATAAAGTAGAGGTGTTATTTGGAGCGCAGAGTGAAAGTGTGAAAGTCGTAAAAACTGAGCCCACAAGAACGTTTTTCCGCATTTGGAATTTTTTTCCTGCTTCCCAGTATACGGCATGTTATAATAAATAAAATGACGGGAAAGTAACATTTGTTATGCACATAATAAGCACTCACACAGCTCTGTACACTGAAAAATGAAAAAGTTATGGGTTTTTGAAGGTGGAGAGCCAAAAATGAGCGAAAAAACCCTGCGTCCTTAAGGGGCTAAGCACAGTCCTTGTTTATATTAAAACTTCAATTTAATAAGAGCCTTCTTGTTCTAACGATTCCATAACTTAGAAGAGATGTTACCTAATTTAATTAAATTATTAGCGAGTGTAATACTTTACTTCAGCCTTATATTTGATGAAAATAACTTAGGTTCTGGAGGGCAGAGAGCTGTCAGTGAACGGTCCAGCATGACCTGATAGGTTCAGAAAGGGAGACCAAGTCTGTGAACCTGACATATCTTTATAGGAACTGAAATGTACCAAACTTAGGACAGCAAGTACAGTGTGCATGGAGCTGGGTAGTACCAGCTAGAAGTGCTTTGCACAAGTTATTGGACTCAGCCTTATGATGCTACTGTTCTTTACAACAACATGCTCACGTATGACTTTACATAAACAGATAGCCATCAATCAGCAAATCATATGGGACCACCCACTCGACTTATAGCAAAGCCACCAGCACACAACAGATTGCATTTTAGAAGAGGGGACCAAGATATGATGCAAAGAGTCTTTCCTACAAAACAGCATCACAAATTCCTTGCAAAATATATCACTATTCTGTACTCAAATCCCATCCCTAGCACTGTGGATAAGAAAAAAAAAAAAGCAAAGTGGCCAGGGAGGGGCTGCATAAAAAAAATATATACCTGTACTTACCTTGTCCGGCGCTCTTGATATCCTCTGCCATGGTCTCTCTCTGTGCTGTGTCCCTGTTTGCTAACAGGGCCATGGAAGCTCAACTTCTGGGCGGACGAGCATTCCCACCGCCGCCTGTAACAGCACCTGATGGGATGCCAGAAGCTGTCCAAGTGGAGCTTCCATGGACCGCAGGGGTGTGATATATATATATATATATATATATATATATATATATTATACACAGC
>CM033643.1:166349407-166359932 GCA_019512145.1 Engystomops pustulosus | reverse complement strand
CATTTTGATTTAATTAAGGGAAAAAAATCATCATGATGCAACTCAGATACAATATTTGTAAAATTCCTAACAAACCATGTGCAGTATTCTGGTGGGCCCCCTAGTTTATTATGAATGTACTACAAGGTTCCCACTCTTGTAAAAATTTAAGATGCAGGAGACAATGGATGACATCATTCAGGACAACTTGAATATTACATGAAGAAAACAATGTTCAGACAGTTAATAAAGTCCATGTAAATTGTATACAATGTACAGTATTTATTATAATGCTTGTTATTGATATGAAAGGCTTAAAATAACCAAAAATCACAGATTCTTTCCGACACCTTACTTCCAAGCACAATAGATCTAACTAGCCAGTAAAGCCTGTAGGATTGTCTGTTTCTTCACACCAATGGAATTTTGCATAACGCTCAATGGTAAAAAGCAACAAGGTATAATAAGTAGGGGGGGTGAACAAAGAAGAAAAATAACTAAGCAGATTTGTAACGAATGTTCTATATGTATATAAAATACAAAGTGAAAACACCCAAGGTTAACAATGTAACAAAGGATGCTAAATATACACAAGTAGTATCATTATAGAAACATACTAAAATGCAATAGAAGAAGAATGGAGCAGTAGAATATTGTATCTAACAAGGTGAGTGGCCAGGTAGGGCACAGCCAGGTGCCAAGGTGTAGATGAATGATGGGCAAGAGCCTGAACAACATTGTGCCAAGCCCAGCCAGCCCTTGCACATAAAGGCTGGTAGACAGTGACAGACAGCCCTCCATAACCTGAACATGACAGCAGCACATAGCGCATTGTGTGCCACCATCACCAGTGCCAGGCATGGGGCACATGCCCTACACTGGTGCCCACATGAATGAATTACTATGGGGTACAGAGGACTCCCGCACTGCACATCCTCCTATACCCTGCACTGTTCCTCTGCCAGCGACTACTTCCCCATGTTACCCCCGCAAAGAGCTGCATTACACCAGATGCACACAGCAGTGGACGAGCAGCTCCCATAACTGCACCAAGACACGCACACAGCAATGCATGGCCACAGGGCGCCATTACCGCTGGGCCCAGGCACATGGATGTGGCATCCAGCCTCCAGCCAGGGCCAGACACGTAAACAGACATGTTTGCACGTTACCTCAGCGCACCAGCAGCTCTCCTCTGCCTGTCTTGTGCCTTCTATGCAGGGCCTATGTCTCCACAGCCCCCTCCTCCCTCACCTCCTCCTCCTGCTCACTGCACACGTGATCCGTGTCACATGACTCTGCCCCCTGCTCCAGGCTGTCTGTCACTTCCCTGCTTCCTCCTTTGCCTGCTCTGGAATTAGAGAGACATGATGTCAGGGCAGCGCTAGCCCTTAGCTCACTGCTGGGAGAAGCGCCGTGATCCAAGCACTCAGTCAAAGGAACCTTCCCTAAGGAAAACATGAAAGAGAATTTAGAAATTCATCTCTGAATGAGAGAAATTATAGAAATACGGTCAAAGCGGGAAACCGTGGTCTTGTTGCCATTGGCAACTAGTAAGGGGACACTTTATAATCTAATCTGTACTCTGCACTCTGGTTGCTATCACTTCAATAGGCTCCAAGGGGGACATTTATCCAGTGGTTCAGCCCATAACAACCAATCAGAGCTCAGCTTCCATTTTATACATTGCTGTGGTAAAATAAAAGCTGAGCTTTAAACATTTCTGATTTATCTCTCCAATTAATTCTGAGGGCAATTTCCCACGTGCATGTGGTGTTTTTAAACGCATCCAAAACGCAAGTGGAGGGGGTTCCGCCAAAACGCAAATGTGCTTCCCATAAAATGCAAGCGCTTGCACCAAGCACACTGAGGGCGCGGTCAGACGACACCTTGCGTTGCGTTTTTGACGCATTCCTAAGGCTTCAGCCTTGATCACATGCTGAGGTTACAGTGAGTTTCCCTTGCATCTGCTAAAATGCAATGCAACTTCAGCATGTGATCAAGGCTGAAGCCTTTGGAATGCGTCAAAAACGCACCAAAAAATGTGATGCAACGCATCCTGTGAACGCGTCATCACACGCCATACTTGCGAGTATGTGCTTTGCTTCCAGTCCCACATCTGTGTCCTGAATATTAGCCCATATCAACCATGATAAGCCAGAGACATTTACTTATAGATTAAGACTGTGGTAATCTTACATTAGTTATCCATCGCCTCCTTCCTTCTAAAATCAACTTTTACAATTATTTTTATACAATTTTTAGATATAAGCGGGTCTATGTTAGAAGAAATTAAGACACCCAAGTTATGTCATATTCAAGTTTTAAAGAAAAGACGGATGTCCACTATATTTTCAAAAATGAAAATTACAACTTTATTAATTTAGTCACAAAGGTTGTTTAAAAACATTTAAAAAGCACAACTAAGTGCTACACAAGCCCCACTAACCAGATAATGTATAAATCCACTAGAGGTATGATAAAAACATAGCAACATAAATTACAAAGAGGTAATCAAAGTATAGTCTTAGGCATAATCATAAATACCTCCGTATCTAAAGTGTCCAGCCAGGGGTTAGAAGGGGCAGGGAGCAGTCCCCACGCGTTCCGCCTGTCTATGCAGGCTTCCTCAGGGGTTTATACATTATCTGGTTAGTGGGGCTTGTTTAGCACTTAGTTGTGCTTTTTAAATGTTTTTAAACAACCTTTGTGACTAAATTAATAAAGATGTAATTTTCATTTTTGAAAATATAGTGGACATCAGTCTTTTCTTTAAAACTTGAACTTTTACAATTATGTAATGAACCTAGCCCCTCTGTGATCTGGCCTTACAGACTGTTTTACTGTCTCACCCCACTTCCTCAGCACCTGTGCAGTAAGCAAAGGGAGCACTGTGAACTCTCGGCACACTTGCCCCTATCCAGTTGGAAGACTTAAAGTGCCCTCTGAGAGGCATTTTGTGTTTCGCATGGTGCCTGTCTGAAGAAGGAGAGAACAAGCAAGTTAGACAGCCTGTTTTCCATCCTAAGGCCTAAGAAGGCCCTTAAGAAATCTAATCTTTCTACACATAAATCTGACTGGTCGCTTAAAGCTCTTAATTATTACAAAACACTGCCACCGTGGGCAAAGTCGCACCTGCAGAATGACCTGGTGGTACCATGCCACAACAAGTCCAACCTGCATTGCGTCGGGATCTGGTGAAAACCGGGTACGACTTAGACTCCAGTCCCAGGTGTCGGCTTACGTCATCGCCCGTGGTGGTACAGAGGGTCCACTACTTCTGATCGTGACAGTTAGATCCAACTATGGATCCTGCCAAGGTTCCACTACCTGTTTAGGTCAAACTTACCACCAAAGTGGTCCTGCAGTCCCAGCAGATTGCCGCACAAGGTCAGCAACTCGGACAAGTCGCCCCCATGCTGCAGCAAGTATTGGCTACTAAGCACCAGCATCAAGCTCCTGCTGTTTCTTCTTCTACTCCGGTTTGTCTGCCTTCCATGGAACCAAAGCTAAGTCTCTCCATGCCGTCTAAATATGATGGGGATCCCAAGTTGTGTAGGGGCTTTATCACGCAGTGCTCCCTGCATATGGAACTCATTCCTACGCAGTTTGTCACGGAACGGTCTAAAGTGGCTTTCGTTATCATCAGCCTCCTCTCTGGGAAAGCATGGGCTAACACCGTCTGGGACAGGAAAGAACCGCTCACGGCTAATGTCTCCACCTTCCTTGCTGAGTTCCCGTCCGTCTTTGAGGAACCAGCTCGGGCATATTCTGCTGAGACTGCCCTGCTGAATCTGTGTCAAGGGAACTCCTCTGTCGGGGACTATGCGGTTCAGTTCCATACTCTGGCTTCAGAACTAGCCTGGAATGAGGCCGCCCTGGTTGCGACTTACAGGACAAAATAATGCACTGTCGGCATGTGACTTGCCGTCTACTTTGAGTGATCTCCTCTCTCTGGCCACTCGGATCGACATCCGGTTTACTGAACGCTTGGAGGAGCAGCGTCTTGGACAAGTGCAACCCAAGATCCTGGCTCCTGTCTTCCAAAGTCCACCTTTGCCGCCCTCGGGGTCTGCTGCTGAGGAACCCATGCAGGTCGATTATAGCTCGTCTGACTTCACAAAGTTTGCTCTCGACGAAGACTGGAGAATCTTTGCCTCATTTTGCCAGCCCGGAACACTTACTTGAGTCTTGTTCAGTTTGTCCTCAAGTGTCCAGGAAACGCATGCACCTAAGGCTCTTGGGAGGAGCGCCCTAGTTGAGAGCAAAGTCTCCACCACGACTGAACTCGCCTGTTTTACTCAGCTCCAGAACAGGTACTCAGTTTCAAGCCATAGGCTTCTTGGATTCTTGTTCTGCTGGAAATTTCGTGGATGCTGCCTTGGTCTCCCAGTATCACCTTCCTGTGGTCCACCTAGAGAAGCCGCTGGCTATCTACTCCATCAGTGAAGCGGTCCTTAACGATCCAGTATATTACCGCACCGAGCTTCTGTCCCTGCAAGTCGGGGCTATGCACAAGAAGAGACTTTAGTTTTATGTGCTTCCCCGATCTACGTCTGCCATTCTGTTAGGTCTCCTGTGGTTACAGCAACACGCTCCAGTGCTCAACTGGCAAACTGGGGAGATTCTTCGCTAGGGTTCAGAGTTCTAGTCTCGCTGTCTCTCCGTTCTTCGCCTGGTGTCCACCATGTTTGCCTCAGTGTCCTCCAAGCCTCTGGTGGATCTTCCCTCTACTTATACGAACTTGGCCGATGTCTTCTCGGAGAAGCAAGAAGAGACTCTTCCACCACACCGTCCTTATGACTGCCCTCTTATTGCTGCCGGGCACGCCTCTGTCACGTGGTCGGGTATACCCATTGTCCGTACCTGAGACCACGGCTATGTCAGCCTATATCAAAGAGAATCTGCAGAAAGGATTCATCCACAAGTCTTCGTCTCCTGCCGGTGCTGGATTCTTTTTTTGTGGCCAAGAAAGATGGTTCTCTCCACCCCTACATAGACCATCTTGGGCTTAATAAAGTTACTGTGAAGAACCGCTACCCACTACCCTTGATCACGGAACTCTTTGATCGCCTCCGTGGAGCTAAGGTCTTCACTAAGTTGGACCTTCGGGGTGCATATAATCTCATCCGCATCCGTGAAGGGGATGAATGGAAGACTGCCTTCAACACTCGAGATGGGCACTTCGAGTATCTGGTCATGCCCTTTGGACTCTGCACTTTCAAGAATTTGTCAACGACATTTTCAGAGACTTGTTATATACCTGTGTCATGGTCTATTTGGACAATATCCTGGTGTTCTCTACTGACCTGGAATCCCATCAGGCCCACGTGCGACAGGTTCTCAGGCGTCTAAAGGCCAATCGACTATATGCAAAACTCAAGAAGTGTCAGTTCCACCAGAAGAGTCTTCCGTTCCACGGGTATATAATTTCTGAGATGGGTCTAAAGATAGATCCCTCCAAGTTGTCTGCGGTTCTCCAATGGCCTCGCCCAAGTGGACTACGAGCTATAAAGAGATTCCTAGGCTTCGCTAACTACTTCGAGATGTTCATACCACATTTCTCCTCCCTCGTGTCACCTATTGTAGCATTAACAGAGAAAAATGCTGACCCTAAGCTCCGGGGGCTGTAGAAGCATTTTCTAAATTGAAGTCTGCCTTTGCCTCTGCTCGTGTTCTCATGCGGCCTGATACGGAGAAACCATTCCAGCTTGAGGTTGACGCTTCCTCTATAGGAGCTGGAGCTGTCCTCGCCCAGAAAGGGCCCAATGGTCGAACGCTCACCTGTGGTTTCTTCTCAGACTTTTTCTGCTGCAGAAAGGAACTACTCCATAGGTGATCGGGAGCTTCTGGCCAGAAAACTTGCCTTGGAGGAGTGGCATTATCTGCTGAAGGGAGCTCTTCATCTGGTCTGTATCTTCCCAGCGTTTCAATCCTCGACAGGCTCGTTGGTCCCTCTTCTTCTGCCATTTAAATTTTATGATACACTTCCATCCAGCAGAAAAGAATGTTGAGGCCAATGCTCTTTATCGATGTCATTGGGGAAGAATCAGCTCCTCGCCATATTGTTCCTCCAGCACGACTGGTTATGGCCGCTCTTGTGGATCTGCGGCAACTTCCTCCAGGCAAAACTTATGTCGAACTTGCTGAGCACCCTGGGGTGCAGAGGTCTGCCACTCTCATATCTCGTTACTACGTGGGGCCAGATCTGGTCAAGGATGTTCGAAATTTTCTGCGCTTCCTCAACACGTCTCAAGCCAGCAGGTCTGCTTCTGCCGTTGCCGATACCCAGTTGCCCGTGGACTCACATAGCCATGGACTTTATTAAGGATCTGCCGTCTTATAATTTTCTTATGATTCTCTAGACTCTGACCCTCCCCCCCCAATCCAGATTCTTAGCCATCAGGCTGCAGGGAGCATTTGCTGCACACAGGAGCTGCTGCACCTCACAGATTATGGAAATATTCACTTTATATGTTACTTCATTTTGAGAAGGGATAATATCAACTAATATTCATGTTTTTAACCCTTCTCTATGCAGAACTATCTAATAACACACTTTGGGCCACATGTATCAATCGTTTTTTTCTGTTGTTTTTGCGCCTTTTCATTCAGGCGCACCGTTTTTGTGCCATTTTTGCGACTAAACGCCAAACTAGCTGCGCAGCAAAAATAACCAGCTTTCCCTCATTTATCCTAGCAATCCAGATGTTTTGCTGCGCCTAATGATATTCATCACTTGCGACTTTTCATTTAGGCGCAAAAACAGGCGCAAAAACAAAAACAGGTGGCGTTAACTGAGAAGAAATCACTGAGCCCCTTTGCAGAACAGCTCATTTCTAGCAGCAAAGCTCATCCAGACACTGCAGACACTAGAATAGATCATACAGACATGAGATACTCTGCAGACTGGAGCTGCAGACTCTAATTACAGTTCATCACCTTCTATTTACAAAACATTCTGCAGAATCCTGAGCTCAGAGCCAGAGAGGAGAGAACGTTACAGAATGTTGCACATAGTACTGACAAGTGTCCCCCATGTAATTCTGCATCACCAGTGTGTCTGAGGGGAATTACAGGGGCGCAGCAGGAGATCAGCACTGGGGGATCCCCTCCAGGAGAAGCCCCTGCTGAGGAGGTCACAGGGTGCAGGGTGTCACACACCTGGGTGCTGCTGTGAGTGTTATCTTCATGCTGGGATGTGGGAGAAGCAGAGAGGAGCTTGTAGCAGGATCACATGTAAGTGCCTGAATCTAACATTGCACCTAAACTGTGTTAAAGTAAAGTGATTAATAAGAAGCAGGAAATTAACTTAGCTCAGATGGTTGTAGCTTGTGATAATTCTGGAAAACAGTGCGCCAGAATCCGATGTCTCCGTTCTGCTGCTCACCGATGTCTCCGTTCTGCTGCTCACCGATGTCTCCGTTCTGCTGCTCACCGTGTTCTTCAATGTGTTCTTCACACATATATATTGTTCTTCACATACTATTTTGTTCGCACCGTTCCGTGCGTATCTTCCGACATGTAAGCAGATGTGCCGAACATCTTTAATCTATTCTTCACTGTGTTTTTCACTTAAATGATCCTGTGTTCACTGTTTTTATTCTATTCTTCATTGTTCTTCACTGTGTTTTTTTAATTAAATGCTCGATCTCGAGCAGGGGAAATACTCGTCCGAGCAACGAGCCGTTTCGAGTACCTTAATACTTGAACGAGCATCAAGCTCGGACGAGTATACTCGCTCATCTCTAGTTATTATCCCTTCTCAAAATGTAGTATCAACTAATATTCATGTTTTTAACCCTTCTCTATGCAGAACTATCTAATAACACACTTTGGGCCACATGTATCAATCGTTTTTTTCTGTTATTTTTGCGCCTTTTCATTCAGGCGCACTGTTTTTGTGCCATTTTTGCGACTAAACGCCAAACTAGCTGCGCAGCAAAAATAACCAGCTTTCCCTCATTTATCCTAGCAATCCAGATGTTTTGCTGCGCCTAATGACATTCATCACTTGCGCCTTTTCATTTAGGCGCAAAAACACTCCAGCACGAAGGTGGTGTTAACTGAGAAGAAATCACTGAGCCCCTTTGCAGAACAGCTCATTTCTAGCAGCAAAGCTCATCCAGACACTGCAGACACTAGAATAGATCATACAGACATGAGATACTCTGCAGACAGGAGCTGCAGACTCTATTTACAGTTCATCACCTTCTATTTACAAAGCATTCTGCAGAATCCTGAGCTCAGAGCAAGAGAGGAGAGAACGTTACAGAATGTTGCACATAGTACTGACAAGTGTCCCCCATGTAATTCTGCACAGTATCACCAGTGTGTCTGAGGGGAATTACAGGGGCGCAGCAGGAGATCAGCACCTCCCTCCAGGAGAAGCCCCTGCTGAGGAGGTCACTGGGTGCAGGGTGTCACACACCTGGGTGCTGCTGTGAGTGTTATCTTCATGCTGGGATGTGGGAGAAGCAGGGAGGAGCTTGTAGCAGGATCACATGTAAGTGCCTGAATCTAACATTGCACCTAAACTGTGTTAAAGTAAAGTGATTAATAAGAGGCAGGAAATTAACTTAGCTCAGATGGTTGTAGCTTGTGATAATTCTGGAAAACAGTGCGCCAGAATTTAGGCGCAATTCCTACACTTAGGCGCACAAAAGTGATAAATGTGGCCCTTTCTCTCTTATTCCCTTTTATTTTGTGATAGTTATTTTTTGTTGGGAAAATTGCCTGATACGATGTACATTCAATCTTCTTCACCTAATGTGACTACACTGCGACCAGAACATGTCCATAAAGTAACACCAAAAACACACAAATGTCCTGGAATAAAGTTTTTATTTCCCATCATATTTGCCAGAGGGCAGAGTGGGTTTAGGCAATTCGAAGTCAAACGGACAATTAGATGGAGCGTTGTGTGGCTGGGCTGTTGATGTGAGTTTGGTGGTGAAAGTCTTGGGTCTGGTGGACTGATTTGTCCTAACTGGTGGGGCAGGGCCTATGGATGTTTTTTTCGAGGTAACAAAGGTACGCCCATGTGTGGTGGTGGTAAGTGGAGAATTTTTATGGTGTGTTTTATTGTGTGTTTTGATGGGCCACTTTTTTGCAGTCTGATTATTGGCCATACAGGTAAAGGGTTAGTTTCGGGGAGGGCGAGCCCCACCAGGGGGGGGTGTAGTGTAGGTATTGGTAAATCTATTACTATTCGGGTTAGTTTTGCTACTTTTTGTCCAGAATTTTATATTGTTATAATTCTAGTCAATGCGGTCTCTCTCAAGTTTTCCCGTTTTTTTATTAAGAATATCTTTCTCAAAAGATTGTTGTTGAGATATGGTGCAATATGTTGTTGTATGTAGTTGGTGTATCAAACACCACAAGATCAATGATACATTCTCATATTGTATGTATGTATGCAACATATTTCTTTTAGTTGCAACAATGAAAAATGGAGATGAAATGTGGTAACGTTACTCACGGCCCCTGCTAAGCACTTTGTGTAAACGTGTATCTCCTTCGGCTTTGTCTCTGCTTGACTGCGCATGTGTGGAGGCCAATTGAATGGTTACGGAGCTCCGTTTCTTACAACATGCGGTTTCTGTTGAGAGTAATTCCAACTCATCAGCTCTCCCGGTTTGCTTTGGAGATCACGCTGTGTTTCCTCTTTTCAAAGAGATTTCCTTTTCTATGAAACACAGGTGCTGTGCGTGGGGAGTAAAATGAATAAAAGCGGATTCAATGGAGACGTGCACTTGCTGCCAAACGCGTTTCGGAGGTTCGCCCTCCTTCTTCAATGGCTAACCTTCCTTGTGTGTCCCCGTCTCTTTTATGCTTATTTCCTATAGAAAACAGGAACTAGATTGGGTAAGATCAAAAAATGGAAAACAGGAACTGGATTCAGTAGGATCAAAAAGTGTACTGGATTTCTCCATTTAGAATGGTCTCCATTGATACATTTCTCATATGTTTATATTGCACATAGTTCTGAAATGGTTATGAGGTGCTCTGCTGTGTGTCAGATATTATACACCAAGAACTAAATATTCTTTGTATATATAAAACAGTCACATATTGAATATTAAATACACATTATGAACGTGAGTGTAATGAAAATGGACATGCATTTGTGTCTATCACATTGAAATATAGGAATATACCGAGACAAAATAGATAGAATAAATTGATAAACAAAATGAATCAAAAGAAAATGCTGAATTTCCGCTGCATGGATGGAACTAAGTGGGGGCATGTGTGCTGAGTAACAGCCGGATGCATATCCCCAGTCAGAACCCCCCAGATAGCAGAAAGCCCGCAAAAACAAGTTTCTAAAAAGTTTATAAAAAAACGTTTACAAAAATTTACAAAAAGCCAAATAACTCCATTTCTGCTTTCAGACCCCTCAGAATAATGGTTTGAAACTCAAAAATGACTCTGCTCTAGACATTTTGGCGATATAGTTCCCTCCCCGCCAATCTCTTGCAACTGTGTGTAATGCACAAAATTTCAAAGATCTTGGGTCTTTATTGTGAAATTTTGAATAGTG
>CM033643.1:166190120-166349331 GCA_019512145.1 Engystomops pustulosus | reverse complement strand
TGTAAAGACAAAAGGGTTGACAAAGCCCTGCTCTAATATTTTCTAATTTGTTCCCCAACTCCTTCTGTAACTTTCAAAGGTCTGTAGGTTCGGCTATTTATTGTAACCGGCAGATGCAAGCTTCCTGCAGGATGTAACTACAGGATAGTTTGTCCCCCTAATAAAATGAGAAGATCCAAAAATTCACATTGCATTGCTCTATGTGTGGGACAAATTTTAGGTTAAGGGCGTTGATATTTAAAAATATCAATGAATTGTCCAATGTATTTCATCAAACAACCCAATTTCCATATCAGTATGATATCGTCTATGTACCCCGCCTCCCAGAGCCCACTCCCGCACCAAGCCTGGTTGGATGGTATGCATTTCCCATATGCCAAAAACAAGTTGGCATAGCTCGGTGCAAACTGGTGTCCCTGGCGGACCATAATTGTCGATAAAATGTGTCTTAATTAATGAAATTTATGCCTCCGTAAGAAAAGAACTTGTTCCCCTTCATTTCTGATGTGATGTGTTAAAAAGTGTGTAATTGCTTCGTATACACCTTGATCATTTTTGATACATCTATACAATGATGATACTCTAAAGTGCTAATACCCAATGGGGCTGCCATTGTAAATTTTTTCTAAAATGGTGATATTTGTGTTGTATCTAGTTGTCCTGGGGTTCTGACTGGATATGCGTCCCGGGGGGGCTGTTACTCACCACACTAGTTCCCCCATACAGTGGCATTCACATTTTCTTTTGATTAATTCATTCATCATTTATTTTATCTATTTTTGGTCGGTTATATCCATATTTTCATGTAACAAACACAAATACATGTCATATTTCATTACACGGCATGTGGCATCAATGTGTATTTAATATTCAATAGTTGACTGTTTTTATATAACATATATACAAAATAGTTAGTTCTTGGTGTATAATATCCGACACACAAAGTAGAGCACCTTATATAACCATTTCATAACTATGTGCAATATGAACATAGAGAACTGTTATCAAGTGAACCATTCTAAATGGAGAAATCCAGTATACATTTTTGATCCTACTGATCCATTCCTGTTTTCATGTGTTGATCTTACAAATCTAGTTCCTTTTTCTATAGGAAATAAGCATAAAAGATACGGACACACACAAGGCTAGGTTGCCATTGAGGAGGAGGAGAACATCCAAAAAACGCGTTTGGCAGCAAGTCCACGTCTCCATTGAAATCCCTTTTATTCATTTTATTCCCCACTCCACAGCACGTGTTCATAAAAAGAAATCTCTTTGAAAAAAAGAAACACAAGCATGATCTCCCAAGCAACCGGGAGAGCTGATGACAGATTTGGGAGTACGGCCAACAAGAAACCGCATTCTAAGAAACGGAGCTCCGTCACCATTTCAATTGGCCTCCACGCATCGCAGTCAAGCAGAGACACGCCGAAGAGACACACGTTACACAAAGTCTTAGCAGGGCCGTGAGAACATTACCACTTTCCATCTCCATTTTTCCATTTTGCAACTAAAAGAAATATTCAATATGATATGAGATGAGCACTTGATATTGTGGTGTTTTGATACAACCCACACATACACAAATATTGCACCATATTCTCAACAACAAAGTGTTTGTGTAATAGCATTCCTGTTCCTTTCCTACCACAACGCTTAACTGTACTGGGAAACTACACAGGACATTCTTTACAACACAAGGTTGGCAATTATCTTTGAAAGTGCAGATTGCAACACTACAACATTTTTTCAAAGCAAAAAAGTGTTACGGACACTGCTTCAAAAATCGTTCATACAAGTGTGCATATATCTATCCATAGTGAAACTTACTTGAAAACATGTTAGTGGCAATAAGTGGAGAATGTTTTTTATTTTATGCTTCATGTGATCTTTTAAAAACGCTTTAATAATTTTTGATGTTGAATGTGAACAGTTACCTACAACAGAATTAAGATCTCATAAGATTCTTAAACCATTATTGTGGTATTGTGTAATTCATATTTTATCACTGTAATGTAGCTATAAACAATACTGGTCTTTGTTTCTGTTTTTTTATATGATTTATATTAAAGTGATAAAGTTTTTTAGACATATCTTTCCTCATATTGTAATAGCTTCCAAGGATGTGCTGAATGCTGTGTGCTCGATTGGGATTACATTTGGAATTTATATTTTTTTTTCTTGTTTAGTGGATACTCTAAACACCTAACAATCACATGCTTTTAAAAGAGGGAAATCATCTGCAGGTGGGAAGTGTTTGCTGAGTAGCCCCAACTATTTCTATTTTTGCATCAGTCAACAAAAATATGATTACAGCAGGCGGTCCCACTACCTTAAGGAAACCCGACTTCACAGACTCACCCTATTTAAAGTACTTACCCCTTCTGGCCCACTGTGCCCTCTGGTGAACTCTCTGATTCTTTGTCTTTTAGTTCGCAGGCGCATATTTCATATGTGAAGGTGAGCTTTTATGATAATATTTGGTCCAATTGGAGCAAAAATCACTACAATTGGGTCACTGGGCAATAAAACAATTTTGGGACTATTTACATACGCGGGCACGCTGTGCGCCAGCGTATAATAGCCCCGACGCGTATGTTTCGCAGCCAGCCCATAACATCATGATGCTTTCTGCAAATGGAAATCGCGGCAGCAGTCGAGTGCGCAGGTGCGGGGACAGTAACCCATACAGTACTAAAAATACCGTGTTGGGGGTTCCCTCCATTTCTCCTCCCCTATCCCCTTTTCTCCCCAGTGAGGAATACTACCCCCATACAGTGAGGACACGACCGCCATACAGTGAGGGACCTATCCCCATACAGTGAGGAACACTACCACCATACATGAGGGACACTACCTGCCATACAAGTGAGAACACTACCGGTATACTTTAGGAATCCTACCCCTACAGGTGAGGAACACTACCGCCATAACAGTGAGGAACACTACCACCATTTACCCCCATACAGTGAGGAACATACCACCATACCAGTGAGGGACAACTACCCCCATTACAGTGAGTACATACCCCCAATACAGTGAGGAACACTAACCATACCCCAGCCATACAGTGAGGAATCCTACCTACCGGCATACGGTATAGAGTGTCCTTGTTAAGCATAGTGCTGCTCCCATGTGAACAACATGTTTCTGACTCTGCAAATTTCAGCACAGGAGACTGCAGAGCAACGAGGAGTTAAGTGTCAAAAAGTTTTATTTTTTTTTAACACCTACGCCAGCCTACCTTAAAAGTTTTATTAAACTCGACAACCCCTTTAATCTATGTGCATTTGAGGTCATCTGGCCCACAACCGGGAGACCTGTGTATCTGTAAACACCACTGGTATTCTTGACCCACAATAAGAGCTTTTTTTACACATCTTATATTGACAAATATTAATCCCCAATCTTGCCTATGTAAAAAACCCTGTGATGATCAGTTTTTCTGTTTTATAAGGATTAAAAAATGACTGCCGGCAAATGCCATAACTTTCAGTAATAGGGGAAGTGATGCTGACAATACTGAAAACATATTAGGATCCTACAAAAAAATACAGACATATGTGGGTTGAAATATATTGAGACCTCACTGAAACTCATTTCACCGCTTCCTGGACTGCATACAAGCAGAATAACTCTAACCTGCATAATACTATATCAATGTGTTCAAATGATCTATATGAAGAAAGTTTCACATCTGGACTACTGTTTACTCACAAGGTTTTCTGCTGAACAGTGATATCTTTGCTGTAGTAAGGTTTCTGATTCCGTTTAGTTTGACAGTCTACTTTTAACCTAAACCCGGCTTGTGGTCTCAAGTGACTCCACAAGTGCGGAAACTTTGTGGGAATGCACTCAAAGTGTTTAGAGCCAAAAGTGATGTATTTTCTTCCTTCTTTAGATTAAAAAATACCCCATTGATGGTCAGAATTCTGTGATACATGACGGGGACCAAGATTTGCCACCTACTGATCTTACCAATTAACTGGTTTAAACTTTACTCGTGGTACAGCAAATTATATTTGGGTGGCACATAGGTTCTGAAGCTTCCAGGGAATTGGAAGCGACACAGACTTTAAATATATTTGTGGATCCAAAGATGAATATTGATCTGGGAACGGCAACGCATCTAGGGTTCTGGGTAGGATCGTCCCTAGGTGGGACAAGCTTTCCACGACTTAACTTTCCTGTTTTATGCACAGATCCTGCATAAAGGATTCATCCGCAACTTACTCGTCTCTCTGCTGGTGCTGGCAGTTATTTTTTGTGGCCACGAAAGGTGGTTCTCTTTACCCTGCATAGACTAACGTGAGCTAAATAAAGTTACAGGAAGAACCGCTACCACCGACCCGACTCGTGATCATAGAACTCTTTGACACCCTCGTGGATCTAAGTCTTCACTTAGTTGACCTTCAAGGGGCAATTCATCTCACCATATCCGTGAAGGGATGACATGGATACTTCCTCTCATAACATTCTATGCACTTCAAGTATCTGGTCTGCCCTTTGGACTCGCAATCCGACTGTGTCTTTCAAGAATTGTCATTAACTTTCCAGGACTTCTTGAAATAACTGTGTGGTGTCACTTGGACTATATCCATGGTGTTCTCTACTGACCTGGAATCCCATCATGCCCATTTACACAGTTCTCAGGCTTTTCAGGCAGGGCCAATCGCCTTTATGAAAACTCGAAAAGTGCCAGTTCACCAGAAATTCCTCATCAGCTCCCTGTCTCACTCGGCTTGATACGTAAAACCATTCTAGCTTGAGGTTGATCGCTTCTTTATAGGAGTTGGAGCCATCCTCCCCAGAAAGGGCCAATGCCGAACGCTCACCTTCTTAACTGTAGGGGCCACTTTGTTGTTCAGATTTAGAAAACGGTAGAAGGAAGCGCGGGCACCGCGCAGACACCTAGTCCAGGTAGCACAACGCAGTGGAGTGGACAGGGGGTGTATATGCAGGCAGATGACTATTCCGTGGTGGTGCTCAATCTCAAAATAGCAAAAGTCCGATAAATAGAAAGAAAGGATGAGATGGCACTCACCGGTGGTGAAAAAGTCTTCTTTTATTGGTGCAGGGTAAAATACAGGGAGGCACGCAGTGCCGCTGAGCCGACGGGCCGTTTCGCGCCACTCGGCGCTTTCTCCAGGCTAATCTGTTGTTCAGATTTTGTGCTTTGGTGTACACTACGGGAGGCTTGTCTGGTAATGACATCCCCAGAATTTTAGTTCCATCCATGCAGCGGAAATTCAGCATTTTCTTTTGATTCATTTTATTCTATCTATTTTGTCTCGGTATATTCCTATATTTCAATGTAATAGACAGAAATACATGTCCATTTTCATTACACTCATGTGCATAATGTGTATTTAATATTCAATATGTGACTGTTTTATATATACATATATACAAAGAATATTTAGTTCTTGGTGTATAATATCTGACACACAGTAGAGCACCTCATAACCATTTCAGAACTATGTGCAATATAAACATATGAGAAATGTATCAATGGAGACCATTCTAAATGGAGAAATCCAGTACACTTTTTGATCCTACTGAATCCAGTTCGAATGTGAACAGTTACTTACAACGGAATAAGATCTCATAAGCAATATCTTATACCATTTATTGTGGATTGTGTAATTAACTTATCATTTGTATGTAGCTACATATACTGGTCTTGTTTATGTTTTTAGGATTTATATTAAATATAAAGTATTTTAGACATATCTTTCCTCATATTGTATATAGCTCCAATAGGATGTGCTGAATGCTGGTGCTTTGGATACTTTTTGGAATTTTCTATTTTTTCTTGTTTCGTGATACTCTAAACCAGACGTCCCCAACCGCCGGTCCACGGACCAGGACCGGGCCGTTGGAGTCTATCAGCCGGTTCGCGCAGGGGCGCGTGCCTCCTGCTGTACGAGGGGGCGGCACCGTGCTCCCGCCAGCCGGCCCGCATCCTACTCCCACCCGCCCTCCGGCCCGCGCTCCAGCCGGCAAGAGGCTCCCTGCGCCAGCCGGCACTGAGCTGCCGCCTGCCCCTTCTGCCGGCCGGAAAGCGCCGAGTTCCCGCCGGCCCCCCGGAACCGAGGTCCCGTTTGCACGCCCTCCGGCCACCATCATTCTCCCGCCCGCGCTCTGGTCCCTGCCTGCCGAAACCAAGCTGCCCGCCCCCAGGCACCGAGCTACCGCCCGCCGTCGGCCATGACCATGCGACCGCCTGCAGACCGACACGACGAGCTCTCAAGTGCCTGGCCGGCATGCACCGATCTTCCGCCTGCCGACCACCTGGCACCGGGCTCCTGTCCGTATGCCAGTTGGCCGGCACCATGCTGCGGCTCCCCGCATACCTGTCAGGACCATAAAAAAAAGGTAATGTAACTTTATCTGTGCATGTATATATTTATGTGTTCGTGTATGTATATGTGTGTGTATATGTGTATGTGTGTGTGTGTGTATAAGTGCATATGCTGTATGAGTGTTTATGTATATTCTGTATATGGTGTGTGTGTGTGTATATATATATATATATATGTATGTATGTATGTTTGTAAGTATGTATGTGCAGTGTGTGCATATGCTGTATATACTGTTTGTATATGTGTGTATATATGCTGTATGTATATGTAGTATTTGTGATATTTATCAGAGCTTCTATTTTGTACTACATGGCAATACGCTGTATGAATTTTATACTACATGGCGATGCGCTGTATGCATTTTATACTACTTGGCGATACGCTGTATGCATTTCATACTACATGGCGGTATGCTGTATGCATTTTATACTACATGGCGGTATGCTGTATGCATTTTATACTACATGGGGGGACGCTGTATGCATTTTATCTGAACGGCCCTTCTCAGAGCATTAGTCTCAATTTAATCACGAAACATTTACTTCAAGGAGAATTGATAGATTTGTACAGGTTACAAAGCTCGTGGCTTTCTCAATGTCATCGGATAGCTAGGGGGTAAGATGATGATGGATATAGGGGTGGGAATATAATGGGCAATATCCAAACACGGAGTTATACGGTTAGTTATCTTGAGTTTTATAGGTGGTTCCAGATCAGCTTTTTATTTTTCTTTTCTGAGGATGGAATGCAGAGATCTGCTTTTAGCCTCCTTAACTTCCTCTCTTGTGAGTTTTTTTATGTTTATATGTCGCTTACCCTAGATGGTGGTATGCCATGGTGGAAGTCTTCTTATATTGAATAGTTCGCATTGTTGGATACTGTTTGTAGTACGCAGAATGCAGGGGGAGTCGTCTTTGAACGCAGCTTCTATGAGCAAGTGCTCACAAAAAGAAGACACTTGACTTTAGTTGGTGTAGGGGAGAATTTCTAAGTGTGATTCGGTACAATAGGTGAGTCCCTATATTGCAGTGAAGAGGGAGAGGTTACTCCGCAGCTCGACGACGTAAAAAAAAATAGAGCCTCATTGTGGAGGCTTGGCGGGTGGTCAGAACTTACTGTACATGTACAAGTTAGAGAATGGAGCATTGGGTTACCGGTATAATTGCAAGAAGGGCAGAGATGGTGTGTAAGGCAATCGAATCAAAGCAACGGACCAATTAGGTGGAGCGTGTGGGTGGCGGGCATGTTGATGTGAGTTTGGGGTGAAAGTCTTTGGGTGTCTCTGTCTGGGTTGGTGGAGCTTGATTTGTCCTAAACCTTTCGGTATGGGGACAGGGCCTATGGATGTTTTTATTCGAGATGCGGTGGTACATTCTCTATTTAACAACCGGTAACAAAGGTACGCCCATGTTTGTGGTGGTGGGGTAAGTGGAGAATTTTATGGTGTGTTATATTGTGTGAATTTGATGGGCCAACCTTTTTTGCAAGTTAAACTGATTATTATGGCATACAGGTAAAAGGGATTAGTTTCGGGAGAATAGGTCGAGCTCCCCAACAGGGGGGAGGTGTAGTTTTAGCATGTAGGTATTGGTAAATATATTATCTATTGGGTAGATTTGCTACACTGTGTGCCAGAAATGTTTATGGTATTTAGCACAGGACTAATTTCACAGTCAATGCCGGTCTCTCTCAAGTTTCGTCTTTTTTTTATTAGGCAATATCCTTCCAAAAAAAGATTCCTATATCAAGATTATGTCAATGTTCAGCATAGTATGGATTATGTGAAGATGCTGTCGCATAGGGTTAAACCAGCAACGGCAACTTATTTACTATTTGTGCTCTGAAGGCTTGCCTGGTTAACACATGCCACATCTCCACTCCGGACGGCCTGATTCACACGATTATCTCTGGGATAACTCCCTCACTGCTAACAATACTTGTACCCACTCTATGTAGATTTGTTTTATTTACACAAAAAAAATACGTTAGAAGAATAAGAATCTTGGGGGATTCTGGACCCCGACACTAGTCGATTTTGATCAGCCATCCTCAGTCCTCACTGGAGTTGACTCTCTATCTCTTATCACCAATGGACATTTCCGCCCAAACTAACACATATAAAACACGATAGGAACACCTCTCAAATTACCCTCTGCTCGAGGCACATCCAACATAGTACTCCGAGCAACTTCTCATCTTGGGGCAATATTCATATTAGGCAATCCCGCAAATATTATCTTTTTGTAAACTGCCAAAAAGTAGTCCAAAGCACAGCATTCAGCACATCCTATTGAAGCTATATAACAATATGAGGAAAATATGCTAAAATACTTTATCTTTAAGATCGAATCAAAAAAACAATACAGCAAGCCCCAGTATATGTAGCTACGATGCACAATTGGATAAAGGATTACACAATCCAACAATAAAAGTTGGCATAAAGCATTTTCACGCGGGCTTATGAGATCGTATGATTCCAGTATGTGTAAGTAACTGTTCACATTACCTACCATGAACAAAAAATCAAGGTGTTTTTAAAAAGTCACTATAGAGATGAGCGAAGACAGGGCCAGGTCCAGGTTGTCAGTGGGCCCTTGGGCGAGAGCCTCAAGGGGGCTCTTTGAAGTAATACTGGCGTAGCGGCATGGATGTCATTGAATACAGCTCCTCACCCCCATTGGTGGATAATTTATTATACAGCCCAGTTGCCCCCACCTCAACGGCCATAGTTTAATATATAATGCAGGCACCCTCTCCCACAATGGATTAGCATGCATCCCCTTCACCGCCCAATACCCTATTATATGCAGGCCCCTGCACAACCGCACACCCTCGCCGATTTTCATATAATTACAGACCCTCCCTTCATATCCCCCAATTCATATAGACAGCCTCCACCCCTCATCCCCCATCATTATATACAGCCCGCTCCTCATCACCCTTTCATATATACAGCGCCCTTCACTCCCCCAAACCATTCATGTCTGTTACAGCAACCTCGAATCACCTAATCCCCCAATTCATTATAATACAGACCCACTCCATCAGTTTACTCCACAAAAATTGGAAAATTAAAAAAATTTAATCGAAGAGAAATAGGATGTTTTATAGATAAGCTGAATTAGGACGTGAATCTTCTTATTTTATGTACTTGATGAATTCAAAAGCTCACCCCGCATCATCACTCACCTTCAGTACACTCTCACAGAGGTTGCACAACAAACGAGGAATTGTCAGAATTGAGAACAAGCACCCCATAATATCATTCAACAACAAATTTTTAAAAAAAAAAATCTAATAATATTAATAAAGCACCCAATACTGCATCCAAATACGACCCTACAAACACAATTCCCCTCCCCACCCCCCCTACCCACCACCACACAAACAGTCCCCTATCAAACCCCCCCCAACCCACCCTACCTACTCACCCCATCCACAGTAAACTATACCATACAGAAATGTCCCCAGCCTCATTTACCCCCAGTACATCATGTTTCTATAATAAGGTCAAGCCCCGCACCTTCATCCCACGCCGTTATCAGTATATAACAGCCACCCGGGTCTCCTCAATCCCCCCATTCATTCTATTAAACAGGACCGCCTCCTCATACCGCGTCCCCATCCTCACCATATCACATTCTTACAGGACCCTCCTATCCCCCCCATTCATTCTATACAGCCCCACACTCCATGCATCCCCCCCCATTCAGTGGCTATACAGCCCCCCCCTCACCTCGCTCATCCACCCCCCCCCATTCATTCTATACAGCCCCCTCATAATCCCCGCCCAAGTCGCCCCAGATTCATTCTATAATAGTCCCCCCCTACTCATCCCCCCCATTCGAGTATATACAGCCCCCTCCTCATCCCCCCCAATTGTCCCTCCATCACTATCCCGAATTCAGTTTTATATACCGCCCCCTCTGCTCACCCCTCCCTTCTTTTATTATAGCAGCCCCCTCTATGCCCCCCATATTCATTCTTATTAAAGCCCCCTCCTTCCTGATACCCCCCCATTCAAGTATATAGTAAGGCCGGCCCTCACCCATCCACCCCCATTCCATTCTTCTAGAGCTGCCTCCTACCGGCCCCCCACTTCATCTATACAGCCCCTTACCATCCACCCCATTCATTACTACAGCCCCCTCCCATCCCCCCCATTCATTCATACAGCTGCCTCCTCACCCCCCCATGCGACAACTAGAAATAGTGACGTTTTAAAAATAAAGAGAACACTACTCACCCCAGTATTCTTGGGTCCACTGGTCAGGTCCGGAGCACTACACTCGCGTCGTCCTCCTCCTCTGCCGTCCGGCCTCATACGCCGCAGCATACTAGGACTAGCAGAAGGGGAGCGCCAACTTTAACCGTTGTCGCTCCTATAAAACCCGGGCACGGCATATCTGCTTCGGACGGAGTGAACTCGGGGGTAGTTCGCTTGCACTGGCAGGGTGTCTCTTGCTGTAACGGGAGCGCCGTTTACGGCGGCGTGACAGCACCCTGGCAGGCCCGCTGCTTCTGGGGGATGAGAAATCTGGCCACGAGAGGGGCCCCTCCAACGCAGCCTGTGGGTGTCGGCACTGCCCAGGGTTTGTGGCCGGAAGTTTCTGGCGCGGCCCTGAGCGGAGCACTAAACTGGCTCGGGTACTAGTTATTCGAGACGAAAACCTTTTCCCCGTACTGCCATCGAGTGCTCGTCTCGAATTAACACAGAGCCACCATGAAGTCCAATGGGAAGAGTGAGACTCTCGAGCATAATTTTTAAAGGGGGGACCAAGGTGCAAGGGAAGCTGCCAATGCACCTGGTGAACCTCAGAAAGGTATGGACAACACCACCGGCGAAATGGATCAGGAAAAACAAGCAAGGGAGCAGAAGGCATTGGATTTTGCCTCTGAGTGCTGCTTAAATCGCATACCATATCGCCTCAAAATTATGAGGCAACACTTCACACATGGCATTGACAGACAGAGGACAGAATGAAGCTAGATTAGCACTAAAACATCTCATAATTGACCCTGAACACTAGCTAGGGACGCGACATGTCAGCGAATTCGGTGGCTAGCCGGCAATTTTGAGCAGCAGGCATATCGAGAGTTGTCATGGCAGAAACACATTTACCTAAATGACTTAGGCTCAAACCAATGGGTGGCAGAGAGGAACCAAAAGGAGCGCTGCAGCAAGAATGCGCTCAAATAATATCGGATACATGATAAAGTTTGACCAGTATATTTGTGGATTACACAGCGACCATTCAGAGCTGGCGACAATAGTTAAATGCAAGCCATGAAAACAACCCAAAATTCTGCATTGACAGCGCTCGTTTGATAAGGACCATGTATGGCAGGCAGTGTGGAACTAGTAGTATGATTAAAAGGTGTGACTGCAGTTTTTAAAAATTATGTTAGAGTGATCTTGCAGTGGAGCTGGCGCTTCATGCAGCCAGCGAGCATTTCGCCAATCCAAGCCGCCGGTCTCAGGCTATGATCCCCTGCAAACAGCATTCTAAGAACCTTTTGTGTAAGTAGTTCACGGTGGAGTAGCGACACTTATCACGTTGGGGATATGGCTGGTGAGGGGAATGTAAACAGATGCGCCAAGACCAGAAGCGCATTTTCGATGCGCAGAGCTGGCGCTCCGATGCAGGTGAGCTTTCGCCCCATCCAACGCCCCGGCTCCTAGGCTACGCCCCACCACAACCAGCACTTCTAAGAAACCCTTGTATAAGACTAAATGCTGTAGTAGCGTTCTTACAAGTTAGGGATATGGCAGCGTGAGGGGAATGTAAAAGATGCGACACAGAAGCGCGAAATAAAGCATCGGTTACAATGATTAAACAGTTTGAACGTATAATATTGTGCATTACACAGCAGCCCGTTCGGCAGGAAGAAAGTACACGTTTGATGTGGATGCCCTGTTGTAATAGCTCTTGGCGGTTGCCTTTTATCGCCTAGGCAGCACGAGTTTGAGAGCACAGGCCCTGCCAGTCGCTTTAGCAGCACTGCACTGCCTGCTGTGCCTAGAGCTGACGACTGATGGCGCAATGGCGGCCACAGGACTGGTAATCGGAGGAGGCGGCCGAGGAGGGTGGAGGAGGGGGGGAGGAGGAGGGGGCTCCTTATTATACTTTCCAGGACCAGGGGGTCTCCTATACTAGACCCTTGAGACCTGGACGGGGGGGAACGACCCGGTGGTAGGCCCCCGCAGTTCTCATGCGTCGGCAGGCGTATGACCAGCAGTATTCATGACCAGCCCCCTGCAACAATTTTAAGGTCTCACCCAGTAGGTTATTATAAGTTTGGGAACCCCCCCTATGGCGGTCGGTACGAAGGAAGTGTGTAAACAGCCCATGAGCAAGAACGAGCAACTTGATGCGCATGGAGCAGGCGATCCGCCTGCCAGGCGAGCTTTCGGCCAATCCAAGCCTCCTGTCTCTCGGTACGCCCAACAGCAATTCTAAGAACCTTCAGTATAAGTCAAGTTTGTCCAGTGCGCGTCTACTTATAAGTTTAGCGAAGGATATGCGGGTGAGAAGGGATGAGGAATGTAACCAGACTGCGCAGAAGGCTGAACATAATATTGGCTAAATGATCAAACGTGTGCCAGTATATTTGTGGATAACCAACAGCAGCCCAGGTCGGCCCCCCCGGCGACAAAGTAACAAACCTTTGACTGTGGAATCCATGAAAAACAACCCACCAAATTCTCGGCCTGGACACACCTGTTTGAGAAGGGGACGAGATGGAGGCAGTATATGGACGACTTTTGGAAGGTCGAGAAAGGAAGACAACGTGATCGTGGGAGGCTGCATGGAGACAATTTAAATTTGTTAGTGCCTGGATGTGGCAGTCCAGAAAAAAGTTTTAACACCCGGGAGCAGGTAGGTGGCCCTCCCAGAAAATGAAATAGAAACACACAATAGAGTGAGTGCCTTGTAGTGTGGCAGTCCAAAAAGTTTCAACCAGCAGGAGCGGGTAGGTGGCCAGCTACAGTGAAAATGAAAAGATTGAGTGCTGTTGTGGCACAGTCAAAAAAACTATTTCAAACCAGAGGAGCAGGTAGGGTGGCGTCCTCCAGTAAAATGGAAAAGACTTGGTGCCTGTACGGTGCTGTCAAAAAAAAGTTTCTGTAACAGAGGGCGCGCGTACGGTGGCCCTCAGAGAAAAGATTGTAATAGATTGTGGTGACTGTATGGAGCAGTCGAAAAAAATTTTCAACACCAGAGGAGCAGGTAGGTTGCCCGCAGTAACATGGAATAGATTGAGGCCGGTATGTGGAAGGCGCAATAAAAGTTTTCAAAACAGAGGCAGCAGGTAGTGGCCCTCCAGAAAGACAATTGAATAGATTGAGTGGCCTGTATGTGGTCACTCCCAAACAAATTGTTTTAAAACAAAAGAGGACCCGGTCGGTGGCCTCCAGAAAAATGAAAGATTGGTGCCTGATGTGGCCACTCCCAAAAATTTGTTTAAAACAGAGGAGGCCGGGTATGTAGGCCATCCAGAAAATTAAATGCATCTAAAGACACCCTATCTACGAGCCAGTGGGGCCACTCGTCAAAAAAGAGCCAGTTTCCTCTATGGCTTACTGTACAAAGGGAGGAGAAAGGAGAAAATGAGGAGGAGGAGGAGTGGAATAACTTATTCAGGTTGAGCTTCCTTCACCTGTGGAGTTGGAAATTATGAGAAATCCGCAGGCTATTATTATCTTAATAAGCGTCCATGTCCTAGTCTACGGTCAAGTCGAAGAGCGTGTGAGCGCATTCTCGGTGATCGATGTATCACCAGCTTTTGCCACTGAAAAACTACCCGATCGGACAAGACGCTAGCGGCAGGGCAGGACCAAGAAACCTACAAGGCGTACGCCAGTAGTTGTGGGAGAGAGTGTGTCCTGCGTGTGATCATTTAGGATCGAGATATGGTGCGCTACGTACTCCCTCACCATCTTTCTGTAAAGTATCAGCCCTACTCTGCCCAAGGACTGGGGACAGGTGACAGTCGCTCGACAAGCTGCCCTGATCGATACTCTCCCTCGCTACTGTCACGCAGAACTACGAACTATGCCGTCAGCGCTGACCATGGATGTCAGAGGGACAAATACTGTTTCAAGCTTCTGTGACCCAGGGCCTGCTGGTATTCCTGCATATTCTTCACACTCCTTTCCTGCCAGGGAGTGAGAGTGGAAGAATTTTGCTGTACCGTGGTCCAGGAGAGTCGAACACCATTAAATATCGTGCTGGAAAAAATTCTTTGAATGCGAGGGTAAGGGTAGGGAAGCGTAGCTATGGAAATCTGCCCTATGCGGTAGAGTACCAGACGCGTAAGAATTCCACTACCTCTCACTGGCTCGATACATGTACATTTCCTACCTTTCCGCCAGAACACATCTCCAACTCATCTTCTTCTGCCCATACACGCCAAAAAGTGAAAGGACTCAACAATGGTCCCCTTGTCTCGCATAACATTTGTCTCCTGTGCTCTCTACTCCTCATCGACTCACTCCTACCTCCTTCCGATATGACTGGCTGAGAAACAGACTAAGGGTGCTTTTGGCCTCTCAACAACTGGTGAATCTTATTCCAGCCGTGCTTTGGCACCCGACGCGCAATGCTACCGACGTTCATGTGATCAGTAGAGTTTGTTTCAACAGGCCCCAATAGCAAGCGGCAAATAGATGGGAGATGCTGATGGCGGCAGTGCGCTCAATGACCATGTCTGTGTTGACTCAGTGCTCAACGTATCTCTAGCACCGACCGATTGTCGACATCCCACGTCCATCTGTCTCTATTGTTGACTGTGTGATGGAAGTGTGTGACGTACCGTACATCCCTAGTTTATTGGTTGGGAAGTTGTACATTCTGGCAGTCTATTCCAATCTCGGTGCTTGCTGTGTTAACTTCGGATAATCAATGAGTCAGTGTTGAATGTTCCACTCGTGGAGCAGTTCGTAAAAAATGCAGTCGGTGAGCGGGCACGTTGAGAAGGCGGCCAGCTGAGCTGCCCTGAGAGTGGCAGCATCTTGTGTGGAGTGTCGAGAAATGAGAACAGATGCGGCGCACTTGTGAGCAACACAGCACAATGTTCAGACAGATTGATGGGATATGTCACTGAGGGAGCTATAAGGACACACGCTGACCTGAAACTATCAAGCATAACAGATGGGCCACAGGTGCATGGCCACAATCATGAGTGGTCATGTCTGCCGAGTTGACACAGAGCCGCCACCACCAGGGGTTTGCGGCGGTGTCACAACACAACCAGCCTGCTTCAGGTCAGCATATGGGAGGGCCGCCACAGATCAGTCGCGCCGTGATGCACGTAATAGCTCTTGGGCGGTGTGCCTTTTATCGCCTAGGCTCAGCAGTTTGAGCCACGCCTGCTGCGTCGCTTAGCGACAGGCACTTGCTGCTGTGCCTAGAGCTACAGACTTGATGCGCCAGCCCACGGATGGTAATTCGCGAAGGAGGGTGGGGAGGAGGGTGGAGAGGGAGGACGGCAATTAGTTAGGCCGAAACACACTGGATACCGTTGGTTATGGCCCGCGCACAATCTATCGGCGTACGGCAGATAGGAACACAGGCAGCACAGGGTCAGACTAGGTCCAGCCTCCACCAGTGTAGACAATGTGCCATGTTAAGCGAATCTATTAGTGGACCATGCCCGGCAGCAAGGGCAGCACTCGTCCACGATAGTCGTGGTCAGGTGGACCTTGTCAGAAAAAAACAGGCGTTGGTCAGGGCACGGTCTGGATGATTTGTCTGACACCGTTGGCTCGGCATGCGAGGGCTGGACGGCACATCGGGAGGAAAAAGTAGTGGCCGGCTGGGGACCCGGTGGGCCCACAAACAGTATTGTCCGAATACCGAGTGAAGCTGGCCGCCGACATGTGAGTGGTTGGACGACTATAGAGGGCCCCGGTCTCTCACTAGCCTATGTTAGGGCAGGCATCTGCCAAGTGCTAAGCAATCTGAGATGTTGGACATTAAGAGGAATTGGCGCGTGAGGGTCGGAGTCTTTGCAACTATATTGCGTTTCGCTCCAGTCGCCTGGGGTATGGAGAGTCTGAACGCTGGTGGTGCGTGTGGTAGGATAGTGGAGGAACGCGACGATGGGGTTTTTGTGCAGAGGCCGCTGGGGCAGGGGGTTTGACTATCAGCTGAAAGGGGAAGGAGCCAGTGGGGGTGATACGTGCGCCGGAGGGAACGGGTTGTTGCCATGAGTTTGGTAGGTTGTGTTAGAAGTCATATCCTGCGCATAATGGGTGGTAGTTAGAGCTAGTGTAGTGGCTGGAAACCTGTTGCATCCTGGTTTTGGCAAAATGTTGAACACGCACAGTCCGTCGGTCATCCGGATGTTTCCTATAAAGCACCTCCAGACAATTCTGAAACACAAGTAGCCCTCGCCCTGGCGGAGCCGTCGACCACGGGAGTCTTTTTTGATCACTAGTTGACACATTTGGCGCTTGATTGCACCAGGCTCGGGCCCTCATCTCTCCGTTGGCCCCACCATGCTGCTTCCAACCTGTTTTGGTCGAGGACTTCCCTGTCAGTGTCCCAGAAATCTACACAATGGGTCACCCGGGCAGCTATCAAACCCCCAGCTTGGGTCTGTCACCGTCATCATCCTTCAGGATCCCTCAGTCTGCTCACCCCTCGGACTTCTGCCCTGACGAACAACTTCCCCAATGTCTGAAAACCGTGTCTCTACCTCATTGTCGGAAACCGCGCTTATATGACACTTTTTCACTACGTCAAGCAAGGTCATCAATCACCCACAGAAGCTTGCGATGTGGGGAAAACACGGGCCATCGGAAAACTTGCTCATGAAAGCAAAGCCGGACAAGTGGTTGTGAACTGTGGGAAGGGTCAGAACACGAGTCCACTCCAGGACCTATGCCGAGGTTTCTCAATCGACCAAATTTTCCTGGAGAGGGTGGCTAGACTAGAGGGAGAGAGGCTGAGGTTCAGGAGCTGGGAAGTCAGTGACTGATTGTCTTGGTGGTTGACATGGGTGGTAATCGTGGAACGACGTACCTGTGGTGGACCAAATTGCTGAAGGCTTGGAATTGTCGCAATCCAACACGACAGTCACATGTTCGCACCGGTCTCTATAGGCTCACGTGCATATACACGAGTCCCAGTAAACTTCAAGAATTGAACTCTAGGGAGTGTAGATCTCTGCAAAATTAGGCGGTCCCCTGCTCCCTGCATAAAAGGTGGGTGTGCAGCCCGAGGACATGGCCTCTGACGCCCTGCAGTCGTGGACGCCGCACTGTCACTGCCCGCGATCCTAGGCTACCCTTATGTACACCTCGGGTTACAACATTTAAAATGAGAGTTATAAACGTTAATTTTTTTTTTAATTGTGTTGTGTTTTTTGTTTTTTTTTGGGTTTTTAGTTTTAAGAAGCATAACGATGGCTATCCTATATTGATATGGCTATTTTTTAGCACGTGATGAATCTGGCAACATATTAATAGCCACAGGATGAGAGTTTGAGATGACGCTGCGTATTAAACAAAATAAACGTTAAAATAAAAAGAAAATGGCTATGACTGTGCTAATTGAAAATCCCAGCTACATCCTAAATTGTTCCCAACTTCGGTATTTGCAATGGTATGTGCGTCACTAAGCGCAACACACAGCAGTGGTCGCAATAAGTCGCGCACTATGCAAATTGCTCAAATTGTTTGCTAAGTAGATGCCTGCTAGCAATGTACCATTGCCACCAGAAGATCAACCAGAAATCAAATACTATATAACGCGTACTGTAGTGTGATAGTAAGCCGTCACGTTGGGATTCTCTAGGAATTTCTAGCCCAATTAGAAAAGCTACTTACTTGTGCAGAGATGAGCTGACACGCTGAGTTATTAAAAGAAATGAAACGTTAAATAAAAAAGGAAATCGGCTAGACTAGATGCCTAAATTGAAATCCAACCCATTAGATAATACAGTTAGTCCCCTTTCGGTGCTTTTGTGCAAGTATAATGGCCTGTCAATTAACCGCAAAACACAGCTCGTAGCACATGGTCGCAAGTCTCACTCACCCAAAATGCATCATCCAATTTTGCTAGGAGATGCACTGGCAAGCAACGTACAGCCACGCCAGCAAGCATTAACTCGAGAAATCAAAATATTATATAACGACTACTGTAGGCGTAAGTAAGACCCGTGTTGAGGATTGCTCATATGTGGCTAGTTTTCTAGGCAAACGATATTGAAAAGCAGCAATATCTACGCTAATGAGATGACTGCTACGCTGAGTTATTAAAACAAATAGAAATGAGTATATAAAATAAAAAGGGAATTATCAATGGCCAAGGCCTGTGCCTACATTGAAATCCAAAACACCTAATAAATTTTCCACTCGTGGTCTCTGCACTGGTATGTGAGTCACCAGAACGCGCCAAAACACCACGACTACATTGGCTACGGCACAGTTACCACTACAAAATGGGCTCTACAATTGCTAGTAGATGCATGGCATGCAGCAAGTACCGTCCACAGAAGCACTAATCAACCAGAAATCAAATATATATAAGTAACTGATAGGCAGTTAGGCGATAAGCCCACGTTTGATTCCTAGTCTATTTGTAGCACCCATGTATGAGACAAGCACACCCACTATGCAAGATGAGATGCCAATGAGTGACTAAATGAAATCGCAAACTGCCCTATAAAGCTTTTCCCACCTTTGTTAGAGTTGCGGTGGCGATGTGATTGTACTAAGAGCTACACACACCTGGTAGTAAGGCTTAAGCAAAGTCCCCTGCAAATTACGCTCACAATATGGTAAGAGTGCAATAGAAAAAAAGTATACCGTTAGGTAGATAGAGCGAGACGTCCCGGGACGTGGACGGGTTTAGCTCTACACAGGACGATGCCCGACGAGGCAGTCGGTGAGTAGAGGCGGGTTGATAGAGAGCAACCTAGAGGGAAAATCCTGGTTAAAGAGGAACTAACATAACGCTAAATGATAGAACACACTAACCGCTACTTCCAGTGCAATCTGACCAGCAAGCAGCTCTCTCCTCAGCGGCATCCCGCCAGAAGTAAATGCTCGAGGCTGAGGCGGAGGCTGCCCGCGGCTAGTAATCCCAGGCGGTAACCTGATCTGGCAGCCAACCACTAGCGGGATCATGCGTGTCAAGGGGGTTACACACCGACCCATATGCGTGGCGGTGCTTGAGAGTCGGGTGCATCGCTATGGCAGTGTCTCTGGCCTCTGTCTATGGCCACTGCACACTAGCCAACAGACACTCATCTAAAGCGATTCGCTAGAGTGAGGGAGCAATCCCCTTAAGTGGAAGCTCACTCTATTCGTCTTTGCTATCTTGGCCCCTTGTCCCAGCTGCACCTTATTCTCGATGGGGTCAGGGGAGGGCGGAAGTTATCTCGTGCCGAGAAACGAGCAGTTTCGAGTACGCTAATTGCTGAGTCAGAGCATCAAGTGCAGTTTCGGATACGAGCCTGTTCGCTCATCTCTCGTCACATTAGCATAAAATAAACACACATTCTCCACTTGTTGGTCCACTAATAAGTTTCAAGTAATTTGCACTCTGGTAATATATTCACACTTGTAGTGTGAACGTTCTTGTAAGCAGAGTGTTGTAAACACTGATTTTTGACTTTTTGAAACAAAAAATGTTTTGGAGTGTGCAAATCTGCGACTTTCAAACAGATACATGCAACCGTTGTGTTGTAAAGACTGTGATTCCGTGTAGATTCCCAAGTAGAGTGAAGCGTTGTAGGTAAGGAGACAGATATGGTATATTCACACAATACTTTGTTGTTGAGATATGGGTGCGCAATATGTTGTTGTATTTATTTGGTGTATCAAAACGACACGAAAGACAAAATGATACCGTTCTCATATTTGAACTGTTAGTCAGCATTCAGCAACATATTTCTATTTAGGTGACAGCAATGAAAAATGGAGATGAGTGAAATGTGGTACAGGCAGCAGGTAACGTAATCAGGCCCTGCTAAGCACCATTGGGTATGAAAGCGGGCCTATCTCCTTCGGCTTTGGACCTCTGCTTGACTGCCAGAAAGAGCGTGAGGCAATTGAAAATGGTACGGAGCTCCGTTTCTTACAACGATGCGGTTGCTGTGAGAGTTAATGCCAACGCCATCAGCTCTCCAGGTTTGCTTTGGAGATTTACGCTTGTGTGCTCTCAGTTCTTTTCAAAGAGATTTCACCTTTCTTTTAGAAACACAGGTGCATGTGCGGGGGGACTATAAATGAATGTTCAAGCGGATTCAATGGCGAGTGCACTTGCGTGCCAAATAGCGAGTGTCGAGGTGTATACTCCTTCCCAAATGGCAACCTTCATTGTGTATGTCCGTCTCGGGTTATGCTTCTTCCTGATAGAAAACAGGAACTAGATTGGGTAAGATCAAAAAATGGAAACCAGGAACTGGATTCAAGTAGGGATCAAAAGGTGTAAGTGGATTTCATCCATTTATGATGGTCTCCATTGATTACATTTCTATAATTTTTCATCTCAAATTTCAAAAGATCTTGGGATCTTAATTGTGAATTTGAATCGTGTAAGGACTACAAGGAGTGGTCTGACCAAAGCCTGGCTCTGCTATAATATTTAATTTGTGGGTCTCCCAACTGTCTTTCGTCAAGAGGTCTGTAGGTTCGTCTATTATGTAACCGGCACGGACAACTCCAAATGTAGATAGGCCTTTTGTGATTACAAGTTAAAAATTCTTTAATTTACGCTTGCAAAATAGTACTAGTGGAGCTTTATCACACATGTTTTTGCGAAAAATGATGGGTGTAACTTGCACCCCAACAAGGGCCGTTCATCGAAAAAAAGAAAACCTTGGAACGACAACCACACTTTGATCCTTTATCGACTTCCTAAATTTGTTCTTATCCAGAAACACCTTTCGGACTCAGCTTTGGTAAAAGTCAAATCTTTGGAGAGGAAAACCTTTTTGAAGACAAAAGAGGTAGACAAGTCAATATAAAAAACAAGAACAGAACCAATATTGTATTGACCATTTCAAATGGGAGCTTAACCGAGTCACAGAGTACAGAAAAGGTTTTAAAAAAACATGGTATTATTAAAGAAGGATCAAAATTCTGGAAGGTCATTAACCATGATGACATGTACGTAAATTTGCTCTAAACTGGTAGGGGGCCATTTGTTGTTCAGTATGTGTGCTTTGGTCGGCTGGTACAGTACGGGAACAGGCTTGGTCTGATTAATGACCTCCCCAGGAAGTTTAGGTCCATCCATGCAGCGGAATTGCCAGCATTTCATTTTGATTCATGTATTCATCATTTATTCATCTACTTTGTCTCGGAGCCTATATTTCAATTTTAATAGACAGAAATACATGTCCATGTTCATTACACTCATGTGCAGTAATATGTATTTACAGTCAATATGGTCTGTTTGGTACTTACATATCTTAGCACAAGAATATTTTAGTCTTGGTTTTGATGAATATATGGAGCACACCAGTCAAGAGCACTCAACCATATACTCAGAGAAACTATGTGCCATATAAACATATGAGAAACAGAGTATCAATGGATTACCATTCTAAAGGAATAAATCCATACACTTTCTTGAATCCTATGAATCCAGTTTCCTGATTTTGCATTCTTGATGTCGTACCAATCAGTTCCGTTATATAGCGAAAATAAGCAATAAAGAGTACGGGGACACCACACGGAAGGTTAGCCTATTGAGAAGGAGGGGGAGAACATCGGAAAAAGCGAGTTTTGCTTTGGCAGCAAAGGCAGTGCACGTCTCCATTGAATCACGCTTTGTATTCATTTTACTCCCCCACGTAACAAGTGTACCGTGTTTCATAGAAAAGGGAAATCGCTTTGTAAGAGGAAACACCAGCGTGATCTCCAAATGAAAGAAAACGGCGAGAGCTGATGAGTTGGAATTACCTCTAAACAGAAACCGCAGTTGTAAGAAACGGAGCCACGGAACCTCAATTGGCCTCCATCGCAGCGCAGTCAAGAGAGACAAAGCGAAGGAGATACACGTTTACACAAATTGCTTCGTAGCGGCTCCACGTGAGTAACGTATACCACATTCATCTACATTTTTCATTGTGGATTTGTAATTAACTTAATCATTTGTGTATGTAGCTACATATCCTGCGTCTTGTTTATGTTTTAGGCAATTAATATTAAATATAAGTTAATTTTAGGACATATCTTTCCTCATATTGTATATAGCTCCAATAGGCTGTTGGCTGACTGCTGGTGCTTTGGCTACTTTTAGGAATTGTTTCTATTTTCTGTTTGTGATACTCGACTAAACCAAGGCCTCCCCAACAGTCCGGTCTCCACGGACCAGGACCGGCTGGACCGTTGGAGTCTTATCGAAGCCGGGTTCGCCGGCAAGGGGCGGTGCCTTCCTGATGAAGACCGCGGGGCGGCACCGTGCTCCGACAGCCAGGCCCGAATCCTACACGCCACACCCGCCCTCCGGCACCTGCCCGCTCCGCCGGCAAGAGGCTCCCTGCGCAGCTCGGCAATGAGCTGACGCTGCCCCTTTGCCGGCCGGAAAAGCGCCCGAGTTCCCGCCGGACCGGAAACCAGAGGTCCCGTTTGCACGCCGCGGCCACCATACATTATCCGCCGGCGCGCTCTGGCACTGCTGCCGAAACCAACTGCCCACCACCAGGCAGCCGAGCTACCGCCCGCCGTCGGCCATGACCATCGGAACGACTGCAGACCGACACGACGACTCTCAACGCGCTGTGACGGCATGCATCCGATCTTCCGCCTGTCCGACAACCTTGGAACCGGGCTCCTGTCCGTATGCAGTTGGCCGGAACCATGCGCGGCTCCCCGCATACCTGTCTAGGACCATAAAAAAAGGTAATGTAACCTTATCTGTGCATGTATATATTTATGTGTTCGTGTATGTATATGTGTGTGTATATGTGTATGTGTGTGTGTGTGTGTATAAGTGCATATGCTGTATGAGTGTTTATGTATATTCTGTATATGGTATGTGTGCATATATATATATATATATGTATGTGTGTATGTATGTGCAGTGTGTGCATATGCTGTATATACTGTTTGTATATGTGTGTATATATGCTGTATGTATATGTAGTATTTGTGATATTTATCAGAGCTTCTATTTCGTACTACATGGCGATACGCTGTATGCATTTTATACTACATGGCGATACGCTGTATGCATTTTATACTACATGGCGATATGCTGTATGCATTTTATACTACATGGCAATACGCTGTATGCATTTTATACTACATGGCGATACGCTGTATGCATTTTATACTACATGGCGATACGCTGTATGCATTTTATACTACATGGCGGTATGCTGTATGCATTTTATACTGCATGGCGGTATTCTGTATGCATTTTATACTACATGGCGATACGCTGTTTGTTGTAATTGGACCAAGTATTGCTAGTAAAGCTTCATTACAGACATCTTACAGCTGATTATTGCTGCCTGACACTATAGTAAAGCATTCAGAGAGTTTCACCAGAGGTTACAGTGGGCAGAGGGGTCCGTCTTTAACTATGGGTCGTCTGTAAGTCGGGTGTCCTTAAGTAGGGGACCGCCTGTATCTCTGGATCCCTGGCACCTAGAAACAAAATTCAAGATTCATTTGAAAGAAGAGTTTCTCCCAGGGGCCCTAGGCAATTGCCACCTTTGCCTACCCATAGCGCCGGCCCTGTATTTACTCATCTATACCCATCTTGCATTTTAATACATGTTCCTATATTACTCACTCACTGCTACCATTTTCTACATATTCTTTTAATTTAATTTATTGGGTCCAATACTTCATATAGTTATACAATAATTTTATTAATTATCATTGTGTATGTTCTTCCTTCCCTATGAACTCTATTTTTCATATGATTAATTGTACTTTTTTGCTTCATTTATAGATTTATTCATATATATGCATTAATTTTATCTATTTTTATCTATATGTATGTATTTATATCCATAATTACTCTAATTATTCTATATCTTTTATGATCAGTACGAGGTACTACTACACAATAATTCCATTATAATCATCTATCTAGTTACACTTATGTATTCCCAATTATCTATAGCCATTTATTTAATATATATATACTTTTGTGTTTGGTATATTTGACATTTATCTATGCACTTACCCCCTTACTTCACATTGCCCCCCAAACCTTGTCCATTATATTATCTCACTGCCTATATTGGCTACTTTTCCTTTCCTTTATTTCTATATCTAACCTATTACCATCGGCTGCCTGCCAGTACAACCTAGTTTCTGTTACAGTGCGCATGCGCCGGCTTTCGCTGTCACACACGCAGGCGCCGGCGCTCTCGTGTATATAATTGACTGATTACCCGCGCGCTCGCATCAGCAGCTGACCGCCTGAGCAACAACTCAGCGCTTCCATGTAAGTGTCTATGGATTTACCCCCCTTGTTGCATCTTCCTTTTAAACTTCTAGCTATATTTTATTACGCTCTATATGTTTTCTAGTCACCCATCTCCCTCTACTATGTTCATCTACCTAATATTTTTTATCTTTTATACTACATTATATATTTTGACAACTACACTTAATTACCCATGTTTACTTATAATTCAACTAACTATAGCTGTTTAATTCATATTTAATTCTTTACTATTTTTATTTTCTTTTACACATTTGTAATTCTTTAATTACTACTTAACATTTTAATTACCTAATCATTTATGCCATCATTACCACTTTTTCAGCTTGATGGTATTCCAGCCCACTTTATTTGTACATTACTCGAATGCTCTAATACTTATCCTTAATCCACTGTCTCTCAGTATCCAATTGTAAACTCTATGTATTACTGGTTATCCATTACATGGCTATTTTATGCACCATATATATATTTTTGCATTGCTGAAATTGCAATTTTACATGTATTAATTGTCACGGGTGGACCCGCGACCCACATCGTGGGTCGCGGGCTCACCTGTGCCTCTCGCTCCCCGCAGGCGCCGCTCCCGAGTCCCGGCCTCGCTCCGTGTGCGCGCGGTCCCGCGCCTCAGGGCGCGTGCGCGACACTTCCAGGAAATTTAAAGGGCCAGCGCGCCGTTAATTGGCGCTGGCCACATTGCCCAAAATCTATATAAGCCTGCCTCTTTCTGCAAGCCCTGCCGGATCTTTGTACCCCACAGCCTTAGAGAAAGCTCTGTTGCGATTTGCCTGCGTTCCAGTGTCTCCTGCGTTCTAGTGTCTCCTGCGTGCCTGATTCCCTCCGTGTTCCTGCGTTGCCTGACTACCTCCATGTTCCCGTGTTCCAGTGTCCCTCCGTATTGCTGTCGTGAGTTCTGTGTTCCCGTACGCGGGAGGGATTGGGTATCAAATTTTGTGGAGCGTTTTGGCATTTTATCCACTGAGAATTTTTTGAAAAACACATTCATTTAGCCAAAAAAATTTTACTTTCAAAATTGCATCAGATTTTGTTTTAACCCCTGTAAAACAACTAAAGGGTTAACAAACTTCATAAAAGTTGTTTCACATACGTTGAGGGGTGTAGTTTCTATAATGGGGTAATTTATGGGGTTTTACTTTTATTTAGTGATTTGAAACCTGAGCAAGTCCCTCAATAGCAGAATAGCAAAATTTTTCAACTAACATGAAGTACAAAGTGTCACAAGAAAACTATTTCAAAATCACTTGGATATGTTAGAGCGTTCCAAAGTTATAACCACTTAGTGACAAAGAGCAGATTTGAAAAAAATGGGCCAAGTCAGGAACGTGAAAAGTGGCTTCGGCGTTAAGGGGTTAAAGTACCTGCATACCTGGACCATTCCCTATGGCAGTGGTGGCGAACCTATGGCACTGGTGCCAGAGGTGGCATTCAGAGCCCTTTCTGTGGGCACTCAGGCCTTCACCCAAACACATAGTTTGACAGACAGCACCCAAGCCTTCCTCCTGCGGTCCAACACAGCCCACAATGTGCAATACTCAGCGCTATTTAAATGCGACGTCCTTGGCTGCCGAGACTACAGGAGAAGCGAGAAGGTGTAGGAAGAGATGGATTTTCACTGGAGCTGCTGCTCTGGGTCCCCTGATCCTTCCTCTTCAGGGGACCCTGGAGGGAAGCTACAATCCAAATTTCTCCATCTTCTTTCTATTGTATTGGTGTCCTGGTGAAACCTGTTATTCAGCAGGGATCAATAAGTTATTGCTTAAATTTTCATGTTGGCACTTTGCGACTTGTAAGTTGGTTTTGGTTGTAGTTTGGACACTGTTTCTAAAAGGTTCGCCATCACTGCCCTATGGGATTCCTCAATGTCTCTACTGAATTGGTGCAGTGATTCAGTTTTTTACCCTCGAGTACCTATTACTGTTATTTTATGTACATTTTTGCTGATTTACATTTAAGCTGATTATAAATCGGATATCCTTATGCTAATAGTACCTGCAAAGGATTATGATTGGTGGGTAATAGGACTACACAGTGTTTACATCCATATTTGTAACCGACTTCTTTTTGTGTGGCTTGATGCACTTATTGACCCATATTTATTAACTGCTTAACGATTGCCCTATCATCTTTTTATGGCAGTCATTAAGAGTATTTCTTCTGACGCGCCACCTTTTTACGGCAGCACGTCAGAAGAAGATTTTGGGACATCGGGCACTGCAAGTGCTGGTGTCCGGCTATGATATCACAGCCCAGACCCGACACTAACGCCCAGGATTGGAAAAACTCAGATCCTAGGTGTTTAACCCCTTACACACCGCTGTAAAGCATGACTGCGACGTGTAATTTTGTCCCCCGTGGATCGGATCCAATCCCTCCTGCCACAGCCGGGGTCAAGTGTATTGCAGTGTAAGGGTTTACATAAAAAATGCAAATAAATGTATATTAAACACAAAGGGGCACATTTACTTACCCGGCCCATTCGCGATCCAGCGGCGCGTTCTCTGCACAGGATTCGGGTCCGGCTGGGATTTAAGATGGTAGTTCCTCCGCCGTCCACCAGGTGGCGCTGCAGCGCCGAATATAATCTTAACGCCCCGGAATGCACCATCCCATAGAAGGTGAAGGTGAGCGCTCCCCAAGCGACACATTTTCGGTTTTTAAATGCGGCGGTTTTTCCGAATACGTCGGGTTTTCGTTCGGCCACGCCCCCCCGATTTCTGTCGCGCGCATGCCGGCCCCGATGCGCCACATTTGACCGAAAAGAACAACTCTTTTTGCAAAAAATAAGCCATCAATCATATATGTCAACAGAAAAATACATACGTTATGGGCCAAAAAAGTTGTCGATAGTAAAAACAATGAAATTTTCTCCAATATTGGTTTTGATCAGTAAGCAGGGGGAAAATAAGTGCTAAAAAGCCAAAATAAAAATGAGTGATTTTGTTTGTGTCCCCCTTTAAATAGTTAATAAAATCTTTTGAATAAGTTATAGACGTCCAAAATGAATTATTTATACAGGTGTATCTCACAAAAAAATAATAAGCCGTCATATGTTCACATTACCTACAAAATTTAAATTTTATAGCCTGTACATTGTGATAATACAAATCTGCTCTGAATGACGCTGCTTCCTTTCTATGCCCGGCCATCTGCCCATACAACAGGTACCACCACAAATGAGGTATCGGTACACTCAGGAGAGATTGGGCATAAACTTTGCAGAGCATTTCAGCATTTTATTCATTATGAAACTGCACAGTTTTGGCCTAAATGAATGTATTTTCCAAAAAAAATGTTATAAAAATTCAAACGTTTCTAAAACGCAGGTCCATATTGTTTTAACCCATGTGTTTTAAAACGCTTTATTGAAAAATAACCTCTGCTTGGACCTCCTGGTTGTGAGTTCTGAACGTCGCATCGTCGACCGACTGCCTGACACCCTGGTGCCTGGTACGTTGCTTGACTGCGTTTCTGTAACCCAACCTTGGCCGCATGCAGACAAGTCACGCCTGAGGACACATGGTGGTACCACGAAGCAGCTTGTCTAACCCGCTTGCGGGGGCTCTGGTGAAAAAAACCGGGGTACAACTTAGACTCCGGTCCAGGTCGTGGCTGAGTCATCGTTCTGCAGTGGTCCAGACGGATCCACTCCGCAAGCCTGACATTAATTAATTTTATGCGTCTAAATAAATAGGGTTCCACTGTATTTTATTTTTTGTATTATTTTATTAGTTTTGGTCTGACGCAATGGGTTCCGAAACGCGTTATCTTATTGGCTCTTTTGATTTGCTCACCCAATTAATATTTGGTGGTATATTTCGCGTACTACACGCTGATTAGTTTTTTTCTTTTAAATGCGGCGGTTTTTCAGAATCCGTCGGGTTTTCGTTTGGCCACGCCCCCGATTTCTGTCGCGTGCATGCCAGCGCCGATGCGCCACAATTTGATTGTGTGCGTCAAAATCCTGGGGCAATTCAGGGGAAATCGCCGCAAATCGGAAATATTCGGGTAACGCGTTGGGAAAACGCGAATCGGGCCCTTAGTAAATGACCCCCAATATGTTTGGTATAAATGCAACACAGCTCATCACCCTGAACACACCATCCCCACTGTCAAACATGGTGGGTGCAGCATCATGGTTTGGGCCTACTTTTCTTCAGCAGGGACAGGGAAGATGGTTAAAGATGGTCTATGATTAAGAGTCACAAGGACTTCAAAACGCGCAAAATGTGTGGATTTACTACTCTCTGATGTTGCCAATTTGTCTGTAACTGGTTTTATGAGGAAGAAATAAAGAAACAAAGATTTATTGAGAATTCATCCCTGTGGACTTGCTGCTTCATTTCAACAAACCTCTCCTATTGTTTGCATGCTATCAGCACTTCAGCCTTTTAGAACCGTGCAAAGCCAGGTGCGCTGGATTGATTAAATACGTTTTTTTTCTTCGAAGATGGTTAAAATTGATGGGAAGATGGATGGAGCCCAACACAGGACCATTCTGGAAGAAAACCTGTTGGAGTCTGCAAAAGACCCGAGACTGGGACAGGGATTTATCTTCCAAGATGACAATGATCCCAAACATAAAGCAAAATCTACAATAAACAAATAAACGTATCCAGGTGTTAGAATGTCCAGACCTGAATACAATCAAGAATCTGTGGAAAGAGCTGAAAACTGCTGTTCACAAAGGCTCTCCATCCAACCTCTATTAGCTCAAGCTGTTTTCCAAGGAAGAATGGGCAAGAATTTCAGTCTCGTCATGTGCAAAACTGGTAGAGACTTACCCCAAGCAACAGCAAAAGGTAGCCCTACAAAGTATTGACTTAAGGGGGGCAAATAATATTGCACACCCCAATTTTAAGTTTATTGTTTTTTACAAAAGTTTAAAGTATCTAATAAAGTTCATTACTTCACAATTGTGCCCCACTGTTTGATTCTTCACCAAAAAAATTACAATTTTATATCTTTACGTTTGAAGCCTAAAATTTGTTAAAAGGTAAAAAAGTTCAAGGGGGCCGAATACTTTCACAAGGCACTGTAGTTATTCCCTAAGCCGATACACCTGGGTGCGATGTCAATTACTGCTGCAGATTTGGGTGCAGAATTTAACCTTTGTAATGCAAAGGTTAGAATCCATCCAAACCACAGAAACATCACTCTCCCTGGGCTAAGGCCCTATGAGTAAAGACCTAATTAAGATCTTTTCACCAACCCAGAAAGAAATACTTTATCTGGAAGAGTTAGAAACTAACAAGTTAGATAATGGGATTCTTCAATAACATATAAGTATATCTTGTGCATCAACAATCCAATTATTTTCTCTTTCTCCCCTTGAGGGAATGATCCAGACAGGCAGGTATGCTTGTCCTTTTAAATCATTGTCTGACAAACTTCATCTTAAAACATAGAGACTGACAGTTGAGTTTTAATACATCTATTAAAATGATGTATAAATCTATTAAAATGCATGTACTGCTTTTTTAATATGTTAAGTGAATCCTCCTTTTTTTCCCTCGTCAGCCAGACATTCCTGTCCATAAAATGGCTGCATATCGAGGGTCATGTGATTCAGCCAGACATTCCTGTCCATAAAATGGCTGCATATCGAGGGTCATGTGATTTATATCTGTCCATGAACAATTGCCATGCCAGCACTTATGATAGTATTCGTGAATATAACATCAAGGTTCTGGCAGGGCAATTGCTTTTGAACAGATACAGGATCACATGACCCTCCATCTGTGGCCATTTTATGTCCAGGAATGTCTGGCTGATGAGATAGAAGATATGAGGCTTCACTTTACATATCAAGAGAGCAATGGAGATCTTTTAATATATGTATATTGGTAAATTGCTGAATATCTTGCCACCTACACTTAACAAAAAACATGAACAAATGTTTGAAATTCAGAACAATCATTAGATGTATATTGGTAAAGTGGCCAACCACTTTAAGAGCAATCACAATATCTCTGGTTCTTGACTTGCAATGTTTTTGGAAAATTTTAATTTCTATGGGGAAGTTCTTTGTTGACTTGAATACCATGAGAGTGATATACCTGAAGTATATCAATAATTCAAGCAGCATGACTAATATGGAAGGAAAAAAATATTTATTTTGTTTTTTAATGTAAATTTTACTTGTAATTGCTCACATCAGCAAAAATGTACATAAAGTAACAGTTATAGATTCTGAAGGGTAAAAAACGGAATGCTCTTACCAGTTCAGCAGAGACTTTGCGGTGTTCATGGACATTAGATTACAGGGATCTTTAACCCCTTCCAGACATTTGACGTAATAGGACTGCATCGCGAAAGGTGCGGTCCCTGCAAAATGCAGTAATATTATGTCATGCTTCTGGCACCGGCTCCTTAACAGAGCCGGTGCCAGAAGCTGCGGGTGTCGGCTACATATTATAGATTTCTCCGATTGCGGGTGTTAACCCCTGACAGCGCGACCGCGGCGTCCAAGGGGCATTTGCGAAGAATCTGACACCCCCCCGGTGCACTTACCGCAGGGTCCGCTGCTCCGATCGCAGCCCCGGGCACTGGCAGTCCTGGCGATCCTCTTCTATGTGCAGGGTCCCTTCCTTCTGGCAGGACCCGGCTGTAACACACTGAGCATGCGCAACATCTGTATTACACTGTGAAAGGTGAAGAATAGCTTGAACAAGCGATCAGTGGATCACTTGTTTAAGCTAACCTGTAAAAGTTAATTAAAAAAAGTAAAAACATTAAATAAAATCATTTTTTAATAAAAAGAATTAATTAAATAGTTAAAGTCCCCATAACACAAATATTCCCTATACACATGCAATAAAGTGAAAAAACCACAAAATCGGCAAAAAACCCACGTATTGGTAGTTGCCGCGTCTGTAACAATCCCATACATATATCTTATTGGGCCCTCGGTGAAGCCGTAAAAAACGAAACCCGAACAACACGCAAAAATGGTATTAGACTCAACCGTTAATTCGTTCCTCTAGTCCTCCATGACGGCCCACTAGGAGGATGACCCTTAACCTCTGTAGGGACAGGAATCATAGAGGTGTCAAAAGGCTCCCCCCCTCACCTCCCGACCAGTGTCTACCAAAATAACTACAAAAACGTCGTGGAAATACTAACGTAATTTTAATTCTGGCATGTTTTGTCATCACATCCAGAAAATAACAACATAGTGGAAGAAAAAACCATGGGAGGGGAAAACTATAAGGCCGTCATGGAGAGGACTAGATGGAAACCGAATTACCGTTGAGTCTAATTCACAATTTGTCATAACTCACCCATGACGGCCCACTAGGAGATCTACAAAATTAGTAGAGTTAGGGTGGGACGACAGCTGGAGAACTCTGACCGAAGGCGATCTGTGAGTGTGGGTAACGTCATCACGCGTATGGTTTTGCAAAAGTGGATGAAGAAAACCCAGGGGCACTCTGCAGATTTTGTTCAGAGAAAGCGGCCCCTCTTCTTGCACCAGGGCGGATATGGCTCCCTGGTGGAATGGGCTTTAAGTTAGGAGGAACTTCTTTCCTTGTTCTGTGTAACAAGAGGGCTATGGCGTCTGATAACATCTGGCGATCGTGGTTTTGGATGCCTTTACCCCTTTGTTCTTCCCCTGAAACTGAACCAAAGAGAGTTGTGATCTTGCGCACAGGTTTGTAGTTTAAGGACTCTAAGACCGAGCGCTTACATCCAGGAAATGCCACTCCAATTCCCTTGCTTGAAGAAGGATTCCCGTAGAATGATGGAAGGATTATTTCTTGATTCGTGGAGAACCTAGACGGCCACTTTTGGAACAAAGCTTGGATCCAGGGTCAGAGTTATCCTGTCAGGGAGAATCACACTATAGTTCTCTAATAGAAATGGCTTGATTCCCCCAGCCTTCTAGCTTACGTCACAGCTTACATAAGGAGTCTTTAAAGTTAGTTTTTTATACTAGCGTCTTTAAAGGCTCAAGAGGAGGTCTGGGGAGCATCCAGCCCAGGGAGAGATCCAAGGAGGGAACCTGCTTCAGAATTGGGCAATTTACTATTTGCAGACAGAATAACTCTTTTGACCAACCTGTGGTCCGCAGGGATGGTCGAAAATGCGACTCAAGCCGAAATTTTGGACTTTCAGTAGTGTAGTAGAGAAACCATTTCCTAGTCCTTTTGCAGGATTCGAGTAGCCTGTAAAAAAATTTGGTTGGGTCGACTGAGAGGGGGGATTAAGACCCCACAAAGGTCACCAACTTTTTTCCATATCGTATGATATAATTGCAAAGTACTTTTTACTTGCTTCAAAGAGTATTACAGCCCGAGAGAGACCTGGGACTTAGGAACTGAATCAGGATCCAAGACCGCCAGACGAGTCTTCCTGGATCGGGGATGGTACGTTACAGTTCTTTTTAATCGGACCATTGAAATAGAAGGAGGGGGTTTCTGATTCACTTGAATCGGTAGACTATATTTAGAATAAAAGGTGTGGACAGATAGGGACCTTCAACTGGGTGGCCTTGTCGGTACCAGTTTCTTCTCATGGCCAGTTGGGCAGAATCAGGGATCACCCTTGACCGGTTCGATCGAGCAAGCGAGGCCACAGATTTTTCTGAGTAATCTCCGCAATTAGGGGCCAATTGGGGGAAACCGGCATACATGAGACTTCCGCTCCAAACGATGGCCTGAACGGGTCCAAGTGGCTCTTGTACTCATCGACCGGCCATCCAGAGAGAAGTATTGTTGGCATTGAATTCCTCCCTCGTTGGCAAATAGGTCTATTTGGGGCAGGCCCAGACGCTGGTTAGATGTAGGAAGATCTCCGGGTTGAGACACCATTCGTCGTTAGGATTTCTTCCTGCTGAGATAATCCGCTTCTCTGGTATGGATCCCTTCAATTGATAGCTGGATGGAAAGAGTTTCTTCTGCCCACTGGAGATGGTACGAGCAAGACTCGGATAAGGACTGGGAGTTGTACCCCTGTCTTCCTTAAATAGGACACTGTCGAGACGTTGTCCGAGAAGAATGGTATATGATGATTCCTCAGATAGCGTGTGTTGCGATTTAGCGCTTCCAGGACCGCTCTTTAACTCCCTGTAGTTTGAGCTGTTTATTGCTTGGGTAGAGTCACAGGACCCTGATCGTAGGGGAAGGAAGATGTCCCCGCCTGAGCTGATTCGCGTTCCGCCTTTCACTATGGTGATGGTGTGGGTGGTGCCAACATACCCCTTTCGCTAGGTTCCTTAATTTTCGTCCACCACAGAGGTACCTATTTACAAAAGGAAGAATCCGGATCTTCTTGTTTCGACTGAAGACTTCCGGTTCCAGAAAGTAGGATCAATTTGAAGGATCGAGTTGGCTTGACTCCAGGCGACCGCAGGTAGGCATTGTGTGAGGCGACCAGGAACTTCATGCCTGTCTGATGGTACAGCTCCTCGTCTGAATGAACGAAATCTGATGCGTTATGTTGGGGATATTTTCTCCTGAGGAAGAAAAGACATTTGTGAGTGAGCTCTAGACTGATCCTAGAAAGTCTTTCGAGTGGAGGGTACTAAACTTGATTTTTTTGCAGGTTGATAACCACCCCAACTCTGTTAAGATCTCTAGGGAAAGACTCTCTGCCAAATTAGGTTTTGTTTGTCTTTCCTTCCCTACATTAGCAAGTCGTCTAGGTAGGGTTGATGATATATGCCTTGTAGTCTTAAAAGGCTACCACCGTCCACCATGATTTGGTAAGAGACTCTTGGAGACGAAAGAATACCGATGGAAGTGCACGGTAACTGGAAAGTGTAAGACAGGGAACCCTCGGGGAGAAGAACGAGAATCTGGGAATCTCTGAGATGAGGGGTGATACGGTACTGATAGTATGATCATCCTTAGATCTAGTGTGCATTTCATGAGGAGTCTGTTGAATAAGTGGGTAGCTGTTTCTTAGACCGCCATGCGAAAATCTTCTGTAACGATTGAAGCGGTTTAGCTCTTTTCAGTGATATCATAGGCGATTTGGAATCCATCTGTCTTTTTGACAAGGAAACACGGGGAGTAGAACCCCAACTTTTCTGTTCTTGAGGCCGGCACAACACTCCCAGGGATTAGATGAATACTTCCTGCCAAATGAAGGAATGTGTGAGTGAGAGAGAGATGTAAAGGGAGCCGACAAAACCTGGAGAAGGGGGGTGATGCGAGTTCTATCCTGTAGCCCATTTCCAAGATAGACAGTACCCACGGATTCGAGTGTGACCTTTGTCCATGGGATAGGACTCCCAGGAGACGCCCCCCCACTCGGCGCATTGTTTGCTTGTTCCTGGCCTCTGGGAGGTTAGATGAAAAGGAAACCCTTCCTCCCCTACCTCCTTGGTTGGATAAACTCCATCGTCCTGCTTACTTTGCCACGGTAAGTTCCCTTCCTCGTGTTTCCTAAAGGAGAAAGGAAGGTTCTTGTGTATGTTTGTGACTTCTGGAATCCCCTTTTTGTCAGACGCCTTTCATAGTATATGCGTCAAATCAGGTGCCAAACACAAAGTCCCGGAGAAAGGAATGCTGCACAATTTGATTTAGATGCTGATTGTCCCGCCTCCACTGCTTCAGGTTACCATAAGGCCCTCCTGGTGGCATTGGTAAGAGCCTCCTCTTTTGCAGCAATACCTTATCATTCGCAGATGCGTCAGCAAGGAAGGCAGTAGCTGATCTTAACAATGGTATGCTTCCCGTAAGTCTTCTCTGGGAGTACCCCCGGATATGGGACTCTAATTTCCCCATCCAAAAATATGTGTTCTTGCCACCGAGTGGCTCCTAAGTTTGACTTTAGGCTAGCATGGAGGGTTCCCATGCTTTCTTTAAAAGAGCTTCAGATTTCTGTCCCATCGGGTCTCTTACACTGAGCCGAATCTTCAAAGGGCAGGTCCATCTTATAGAGACCTTGGAAACCTTATACATCAACTTTGGGAAACGATTCCCAATCCTTTGACTCTCAGGGTTCGAAGACTAGCGTTTCCTGAAATTTGAGACGCGGATTTTCCTCTCAGGGTCTCTCCATGCCTGAACTATTAGTCCCCTAATTGTATCGTTAAGGGGAAAAACACGCTGTTTCTGGCTTAGAGTCCCCCAATAATTCATACTCACCGGAAAGAGAAAGAGGGGGCTCCTCGTCTCCAGGGTTCAATGTACCCCAATAGCTTTCAGAAGATCGGTCCAGATCTCTCTTTTGGAACAGATAGCTGGGAGCTTGTTGCCTGCTCACGAATCCGGATGATCTGGTCTCTCCGCCAGAGAGCAGAAGGAGAGTCTGGAAATGCACCCCTCTTCGTTCCTCTGAGGAGGAACGCCGATACTATCCGAGCTTTTACGTGGGGGGGCTCCCGCGTTGCCGCCGCCGACCTAAGAAACCACTTTTCATCGATATAAGGACTGAAGCTAGTCCATAAAAGACGTTTTTCTCCTCCCGCATAAATTCTTCGATGAGGCTTGCAGATCGCGCTTCTTAAGCCTTCTAGTAGGGTACGGAGCCATCTGCATTTTTTAACAGGAATCCTGCTTTTTCAGGTGTTTCTCTACTCTTTTCAGACTTCCTGATTTCTTTCCTGCCTTTCCCTTAGAAACTTGCTCCTAGGAAGGAGGCAAGGAGACAATGATTGGAGATCACAACAAAAAACAATTGTGATGTTGCCACACAGCACCCACTCACGTGCACGGGGTGTGGAGTAGGCCCAAGTCTGCCTCATCAGCCATTATGATGTCTGGACGGCCAGCCAGAAAAAACGAGTCATAGACCTCAGACCAACTGATACCCCTTTGAGGATTTAAATACCTTCATGGGAGCCCATCCCCCTGCCGGTGGCCTCACTGCGATCCCGCGCGTGGCGTCCGGCACTTCGGTCGCGACCGGAGTCGTCATACGGTCATGAGGAATTCTGGGAAACGTATTCCCTGCGTCCGCGCGAGAGTCTGGCGGACCAGCCCGCCGAGAGGAAGCCAGCCGACGATATTTCCTATCCAGGGAGAGCCCGCAGCCGCCGGGCTAACCGAGGATGTCAGCGAGGGGAACTGGACACGCAGTCGGCGTAACCCAGGTAAGGTGGTAAGTATGGAGATCCTTCTCCGTTTTTTTTTTTTTTTTTAAAAAACGCCCCCCCCTAGTGGAGGAGAGAGACCTCTCTGTACCTGACCCCTTTAGGGACAGTAAGACCTGGCGGGAGGATGAGGGGGGGACCCCTTTAACCTCGTCTGCTTCCTGTCCCCTCAGAGGTCAAGGTTCATCCTCCTAGTGGGGGCCTCATGGGGGACGTTATGGCAAGTACATTTTTCATAAAATCTCTACACAAAAATGTTCTAAAAAGTGATCAAAAAAAGTTATGTGCGCCCAAATGCTACCACTGAACAGAGACAAACTCAACACGTAAAAAATAATGGGGTAATTTATGGGGTTTTACTTTTATTTAGGCCTCTCAAAGTGATTTGAAACCTGAGCAAGTCCCTCAATAGCAGAATAGCAAAATGTTTCAACTAACATGAAGTACAAAGTGTCACAAGAAAACAATTTCAAAATCACTTGGATATGTTAAAGCGTTCCAAAGTTATAACCACTTAGTGACAAAGGGCAGATTTGAAAAAATGGGCCGTGTCAGGAACGTGAAAAGTGGCTTCGGCGTTAAGGGGTTAAAGTACCTGCATACCAGGACCATTCCCTATGGCAGTGATGGCAAACCTTTTAGAGGCCGAGTGCCCGAACTACAACAAAGACCCGCTTATTTATCGCAAAGTGCCAACACAAATTTAATTTGTGATTTATACTCCCTTCTCTGTCACAGTTTTCATTGATACCAGCAGCGAGGACACCAATAAAGCAGAAAATAGTCCCAGGTAGAGCTGTCACTTTAAAATACCTCTGTGCACAGCAAGTCCTGGGCTGTCTGGGACTGCAGGAAGATACCTGGAGTCCTCTCTGGTGATGGCCTGAGTGCCCACAGAAAGGGCTCTGAGTGCCACCTCTGGCACCAGTGCCATAGGTTAGCCATCACTGCCCTATGGGATTCCTCAATGTCTCTACTGAATTGGTGCAGTGATTTAGTTTTTTACCCTCGAGTACCTATTACTGTTATTTTATGTACATTTTTGCTGGTTTACATTTAAGCTGATTATCCTTATGCTAATAGAACCTGCAAAGGATTATGATTTGTGGGTAATAGGACTACACAGTGTTTACATCCATATTTGTAACCGACTTCTTTTTGTGTGGCTTGATGCACTTATTGACCCATATCTATTAACGATCGCCCTATCATCTTTTTACGGCAGTCATTAAGAGTACTTCTTCTGACGTGCCACCTTTTTACGGCAGCACGTCAGAAGAAGATTTTGGGACATCGGGCCCTGCAAGTGCTGGTGTCGGGCTATGATATCACAGCCCAGACCCGACACTAGGATTGGAAAAACTCAGATCCTAGGTGTTTAACCTCTTACACACCGCTGTAAAGCATGACTGCGGCGTGGAATTTTGTCCCCCGTGGATCGGATCCAATCCCTCCTGCCACAGCCTCGGGGTCAAGTGTATTGCAGTGTAAGGGGTTACCGCCTGTATTAATCAGTACAATAAATCTAAATCAATATTCAACCAGCTCGTCGAACGACATAAAAAAACCACGAAAAATAATAACAATAGCAATTTTTTTTATCAAATACCATCACAAAAAATGCTCTAAAAAGTGATCAAAAAAAGTTATGCCTTTTAAAATGATTTGACTGAAGAGAACAACTCTTTTTGCAAAAAATAAGCCATCAATCAGATATGTCAACGGAAAAATACAGAAGTTATGGGCCAAAAAAGTTGTCGATAGTAAAAACAATGCAATTTTCTCCAATATTGGTTTTGATCAGTAAGCAGGGGGAAAATAAGTGCTAAAAATCCAAAATAAAAATGAGTGATTTTGTTTATGTCCCCCATTAAATAGTTAATAAAATCTTTTGAATAAGTTATAGACGTCCAAAATAAATTATTTATACAGGTGTATCTCACAAAAAAATAATAAGCCGTCATATGTTCACATTACCTACAAAATGTAATTTTATAGCCTGTACATTGTGATAATACAAATCTGCTCTGAATGACGCTGCTTCCTTTCTATGCCCGGCCATCTGCCCATACAACAGGTACCACCACAAATGAGGTATCGGTACACTCAGGAGAGATTGGGCATAAACTTTGCAGAGCATTTCAGCATTTTATTCATTATGAAACTGTCAGTTTTGGCCTAAATGAATGTATTTTCCAAAAAAAAAAAATTCAAACGTTTCTAAAACGCAGGTCCATATTGTTTTAACCCATGTGTTTTAAAACGCTTTATTGAAAAAGCGATAATTAGACTGCACCTGTAATTCGTTTTTCCATCGAGGTCACCATTACGGCCCACCTGTGAGATCTACCACTTGACCGCTGCAGGCGGAAGAGGAGAGAGGTTAAATGTCCTCCCCCCTGCACTCCTCGCCAGTGTGTCTACCAAATAATTACACCAAGAAGGATGCACGGGGTTTTAATTAGCAGTTAGCTACCCATAGCAATAAAAACCATATAATGAACCATTGTAACGGGTAGTGGAAAAAATTCCAGGCCGTCATGGTGGGACTAGATGGCAAACGAATTATACCGTTGAGTCTGATTCTCGCTTTCCTGCACGTCCCCATGACGGCCCACCTGGAAGATTTACCAATAACAAAAAGGATTTTTAGGGAGGTACTCTGGTTTGTAGAACTTTTCTACCAAATAAGATTAAGTCCCTTGGCCGAATGTATTCCAGTCTGGTAGTGTTTCGCAAAGTTGTGGACTGGACCACGGTGGTGGGGTCTTTTACAGATATTTGGTCCAGGGAAGCTCCGCCTGCTCCTCCCAGGAAGTGGCTACTGCCCTGGTAGAAATGGGGCTTAAGATTTGTAGAGCTTCTAAGTCTGGATATATAACAGTCCCTGATCGTCTGTCTAGATGCCACGGGCGTGGTGATCTTTGACCTTGTTCCCTCGTTCTTGCCCCCCTGAACTGAAGAAACAAGGTGTTGAGTCTTTCCTTCCGCCATTCTATAGTTTTTCGATAGTGTAGCACTATTCCTGGGTCTCACATGCTAGTGATGTGCCGCATTTAGCTTCTCCCTATTTATTGTGTTAGTTGTTTTTTTTTGGCAAAACATGTGGAGTGGCAATACTTTGCGTTTACGATGGAATCTGTTGGTTGACTTTGGGGCAGAACTTTGGATCAGCATCAAGGATTTCTGATCGTCCTAATTTTTAGGTAAGGTTCAATTAAACGGAGAGTGCCTTGAATTTCTCCTGAACCTCCTCTAGCTGTTGTGGTCAATGGTGCAACCAGAAAGGCAATTTTTTTAGGTATGATGTTTTGTTGATGCTTGCGTCCTCTAATGCTGAAATGGGCCCGTATAAGGCCATTCAGGACTAGATAAGTCCTCAGTGGGGGGTCCTCCAGAACGACCTTTAGGACTTAGTCTAGTGGATCTCTAAGAAACTCGGCTTACCCACCTATGGGTTCAGCCAGAAGCACGTCGAAGAAACGCGAGGGGGCGAGACTTTGGCCTTTAGGTGCTGGTCTTTAATGCCTTTGGTCAACCAGCTTGAAGAAACTCCAATTCTGGCTGTAATGTTAGGGAATACAGATTGGAATTTTCAGGATGGAACAGGAGTACCAATCGTTGTTTCCAATTTTGTTGTAGATTGGCGGTGGTAACTGGCTTCCATACTTGGCCCTGAATGTTGCCAATGACTTCTTCTGAAAGACCTTGGGGTAGCCTTCAGCATGTTTTCATCGTGATCCAGCTGATAGATGGAGGTGATTCTGGATTGGATGATGAACATACCCCGGTATAGGAGATATCCTCTGCCTTTGAGGAGCGGAATAACTGGTTCTTCTCTTCCAATTCAATTCTTCAGTGCTGGGAACCGGGCTTCTTTGTTGGGGGCCAGAAGGGGACTATTCAAGAATAATCTTGAGGTTTTTTGTCTTATTTTTTGCAAAACACACCTTCCTTGAGATCAGAGGAATTGAGAGGGAAGGCCATGGCTAGTCTGGATGCGCAACTGTGGCAGAAGCATCTGAGAAGGAGTTGTGGATATCTTCCTGTAGGTAGAAGTAAGGTCTGCTTTTTTGTTTCTCTGGGTGGCAATAATCTATTTGCGTGTATTTCCCCATTTCTGGGTTAATGGGAGAAAACTTCTGTTAGGCCCCACTCGTGGGGATCCAGAGTTGTATCGGCTCAGGAAATCTGCCTCTTTTTTTTCTGACCCCTTCAATGATTCCCGTCAGAGAAAGACATTTTTCTTCTGCCCAGGCAGAAAGACTTTTTGATAGTCGGTCTGGAGAGATCAGCGGACTGTTGTGTCCCCCCTATGGCGTTTGAAGATAGGCAGCTGTGGTCTGATTGTCTGATAATATGTTTTTAGGTTTGTTGCCCTTGTCTTGTCCAGCAGGCCCTTCAGTGGTTTCCCACGCCTCAGTTCTTTGTAATTTGATGATCTATTATGCTCTGACTGGGAACCTATTGACCTTGAACCATTGAATCCTGGAATTTTTGCTCCCCAACCGTCGTTGCCTTAGCATCTGTCAGTGGATGTTACGGCCAATTGCGCCATTGTAGGCCCTATGGAGAATTTTCCAAACTGTCTTCCACCAATTTTGAGCGAACTTTTTACCCATAGGGGAATGTTGGTACTTCTTTCCTGAGGTTTTAGGAGTTCTTGTCCCAGGATGAAAGAATCCCGATTCTGAAGAATCGCCTCGTATGAATTTTGGGAGCCCAGGAACCCGGCATAACAGGGCACTGAGAAAGTGCCCAGGATAGGTATCATAGCCTCTCGGGGATTGGGAAGCACCTCTGTCTGCTTTGGAACAGTGAGTACCTGTAGGTAGATTCTTGATCTCTCTTTGGTAAGAAGAGGTGTTTGATGTACTGAGTCCACAATATTCCCAGAATTTTTGCTGGTACTGCTTAAAGTTGGAGATTGGACTTGGGTTAGAGGAAATTTTTTTCCGACCTATGTGTTTACAGGAATTGCGTAATAGGGTCCTTTACTCGTTCTGGTGATAAGCGAGATTTCTTCTGAGCAATGAGACTAGAAGGAGATCGTCTATTGTTGCAGTGTGTAGATGCATGCGTGGGGGGGTGGGGGGGCGGGGGTGGATGGGGGGGGCGGTGTGGCTTGTCGATCTAGTGATCTAGTGAATATGTAGGATCTCACTCGTTAACGTCTGTCGTACTTCACTGTCTGGTTTTTTAGTGTGATGGGTCAATACCCAAATCGGTGTGGGTGGTCTAGTAGTGTCGTGCGCTGTGCGCAGAGCTGGCCGTACATTAGTGTTATCGTGCAAGGTCATCGTGATGGTTTTTGCTAATGTACTTGCTTCTGGATGCGGAGTGAGTGGTTGGAGTCGTGGGGGTCGGTTCGTTTGCTTCGGTCCTGGACGTGGACTCGGCTCTGGTGAGGGTTGCTATGATGCGGAGGGGTGTGTGTAGTTTGATGTATTATAATCACATTCTGGTAATGTGGAACTGGGTAGGTATCATAGGGTGGGACAACTTGGTGAGGTGTGATGGTTACGCTGGGTGCTACTTGGTGTATAGTGAAAAGCGGTGGCATGATGTGTGTATTGAGTCAGGATCTTGCACCCGGGTTGGTGTGGACTAGGAGGGATACATTGGTGGAGCTTGTAGGTGAGATCCATTAGGTGTTGCGGTGGCATCACTATACACTGGATGCTGGTTCTGCTAGGAGTGTGATAGTAAACAATGAGAGGGGGGTGTAGTGGAGATGTCCTTGAAAAGGAGGGGTTGGGACGTGCCTAGGCCGAAATAAGGGGAGACTCCGAGTAATACTGAGTATATAAGTGGGTCTGAACACGAAAAAAGAGAAGATGAGGGAGGATAGAAAAACCCGATGCCTGTAATGATGGAATGGGAAGGTAACTAGAGAAATGAACATTACTTTTGAGTAAGAGATTTGACCCTTCCCACATACGATAGCATAAGCATTTGTTGAAGGATGATTGTGTTGATCCCAAATGTTGGGGGCGGGGATATTCAACTCGTCTTGTAGCCGTCGCTATGACTTGCAGAACCAAGGCATTCTTTATACTTTAGCCCCCACTGAGAGGGGAAACAGAGCTAGTGCTTCCCCCCACGCGGGCCTTACGTCATGTTTTTTTTTTTCAGCAGGGTTGGGGTTGGGTACTCTGAGAGAACCTGTACACCTCTACCTCAACCGCTCCTTTGTGTTAGTCTCCATCTGCCTGATTTTCATTTTTCTCCACGTAGGATGGAACTTTTGTCGCGGGATCACGAAAGGATGCCTCTTCTGTCGTGGTTCTGCGAAGCCTTTTTTCCTATCTGCGACTTTCTCCAGGATCGTGTCCGAGTTCGGACCAAATACGGAACTCGCCGGTGAAAGGTATGCCCACTAAGTTGGATTTAGATCGAGAAGTCTCCATGACCCCTGCTTGAGCCAGAGGGCTCTGCGGGCGACGTTAGAGAAGTGCTCCTTCTTTTGGCGGAAATCTGACGCATTCCCCTATGCGTCTTTGCAAATGAAGGTGGTTGCTAATTTTAGCAGTGGAGATTAGACGTCCAGAAGCTTTCTCTCTCGGGTATCCGCTCTAATACTCTGGTTGCTTCTAACCCGTTTTAGCCAGCATGGTCATTTTTCTGGCGATAGATGTGGTTGCGACATTTGCCTTCAGTATTTAGCATTGGTGCGTTTCCCAGGTTTCTTCTTAAGACACGTGTCAGATTGTGTCGGCCCATGGGGTCTTTAAGTTGGGATCCGCATCCTCAAAGGGGAGGTCGGTCTTTTTAACAGCTTGGGTAACCTGGATGCCACTTTTGGATGAATTCCAGTTTTTTTGATTTCTCCTCGTCGAACAAGAGCCATATTCCTGAAATCCCTGGCCACTGATAGCCGTTTTTCATGGATCTTTCACTCCTTTCCGGATGAAGGTCCTCCAGCACATTATGACTGGAAATACCCTCTTCTTTTGCTTCTTACGCAACCGGAGTTCTTCCTGTACGGACGTTATCTCCACTATGACTCTCAAATGTTTAGTTTTCTTCTCGGACCCCCCTTAGTAAGCGTGTACCGCATGTTATCCATAGCAAAAATGAATCGATGTCATTTTATTTGTTCCTGCGTGTCTAGCTGTTCTTCCTCACCGCCTTAGGTAGGAAACAGTGAAGCCCTCTTCAGGGTCTGATCCAGCTCCGTCCGGTATAGTCCAGAGGGTTTGTTATGCGACCTTTTACGGAGGAATTCCCTTTTTCAGAAAGTCAGAGGATGCACGTCTCTTTACCTTCAGATTTACATGATCGTCATCTCAGTCATGAATGACGCTTTGTTCTCCCCGCATTCTTGCTGTCAAAAGGCAGTCTCCGCATAGCGTTTTTTTATAAGATTCTGGAAGTTTAATTAACACACTATGTTGCTCTACGAGGATGGACGGGTCTTAGTCTTTGACTTGGTTCTCCTTCCGTTTTCCTCTTTTTTCTATCTCTCTATTCTCTTCTCTTTACCTTCGCCTCCTGAATGTAGAAGAAAAAAAAACACGAGGAAGCATAGGGGATGTATATATATATACAGGGCCCCCCCTCCACGTTCCACCTCCCTAGACCCCCTTTACTTACAGATGTCTGGAAGGGGGCTGGGTCCATACTGCCTGTGACGCAAGTGGAGGATAGGTGTGTGGTGTGATGGCGGTGATAAGGATAAGCAATCTGCCAGCGCTATGCGTTTTCACTAACCTGCGCCTGTGACCACTCAGATCTGCAAACCTACCTGCGTACGTCTCAGAAGCATAGAGTGTCTAGTTAGACACTCTGCCTTTTTTTACCTCACCTCTTCTCACGCTCCTGCTCCCGAACGCCAATGACTGAAGGGTCGCGTTCACTTCGGTGCGACGCGCGGAACCGGAAGTCGTCATCCGGGCCCAGTGAACGCAAAACCGGAAGTCGTCATCGGGGTTGGTGGAACGCAGCTGCGTTTCCCCATCGGAGATCCTGGAACATGTTGCTGCCGTTATTCGTCTCAGACTCGCAGGATTGCCAAATATCCTCCACGGAGTCAGCCGGAATGAGCATACGTGTCGAGCATGAGAGGAGAGGATCTTAGTACCAGGTACCGCGCTTCTTAAAAGGCGTCCCCCTCCACTCCTACCCCCCTAAGTAGATGAGACGGAGAGAGACCCTCTCTTCCCCCTGCCTGTGTAGGGACAGGAAGAACACTGGCGAGGGATGCAGGGGGAGGGACATTTAACCTCTCTTCTTCCTGTCCCTGCAGAGGTCAAGGGGTAATCCTCCAGGTGGGCCGTCATGGGGGACGTCATGGAAAATATGATTAACATATACCATATACAATAAATTCCAAATAATTACACATATAACTATAAGAACAACAAAACGTTTTGTACCCAAACCACCACCCACCCTCCCCATAACCCTCCCTGCAAGGGGGAGGGGGATGGTCGAAACAGACCCATGTGAGCCGAGGGAGGAAACAAACAAAAAAAAAATTCAAAATTCAATAGAAATTTCTTTTTAAAAGAAAACAAACGTACCTCAAAAATCCACACACCACCAAACCCTCTTCCATTTTTCTATAGATCCACCCCTTTCTGCAATGAGTTTCTCATAGCTTTTTATTTTTACATTTTTTACATTTTTGAACCTCTATCAGGAATTCATCACAGGACGGAATCTCTGCCCTACCCCACCTTCTAGCAATAATAAATCTACCCAAAAATAGGAGTTTATAAACCACCAACCTTTTCCTCCATTCTTCTCTACCCAAGTCAACGAGACTAAGGAGCAAGACCTGGAAGGAACTTGTGCTAATCAAAAATTCTATTCCTACATCCATGCATAACATGAATCTATCTTTAATCAACACTGCATTATATGCATGATGCAATTGCATAAACCAGAAACGATTCAGAAACACCTTGTAATCACATAATTGTGACTTATCCAAAATTTGTGAAAAAACCCAACCCCCTTTTTAAACCAGTACTCACTAGTGAAAATTCTCCCATATTGAGGAGAACCATAAAATACCCTCAATACCCTTTATCTCTTTTATGCCCCCCAACATTTTTCAAGTAACCCAGCCATGTGAATATTCTTGTAATTATTAAATCTTAATTCACCACTTTCCAACAAAGAAAAAATAGAATCCCTACTACCCACACTAAGCTCTATTAGTCTACCAAAGGCATTGCAGTTCTTCCTCGTAACTAAAAAGGCCAATTGTGCAGCCAAAAAATAACCAAAGAGATAAGGGACCCCCAATCCCCCTTCCTCCAGTGGGCAATAAAGAGAGGGCAGCCCAATCCTAGCCCGCCTCTTCCCCCATATCAGGTCTCTAACCAGACCCTCCAGAATTCCAAACAGCTTCTTGGAGAGCCAAACCGGGGATACCGCTAATGGGTAAAGGGGTTGCGGTAGGAGGATCATTTTAACAATACCTACCCTATGAGCTCTAGAAAAGGGCATTTTTATCCAACCTGAGATATTCCTTCTTAACCTATTAATAAGCGGGTTAATATTCAATTCCACATGCCTTCCAAGATCCCCAGAGATCCAGATTCTGAGATATTTAAAGGTATCACCCCTTTCTAAACAGGATATTGGTAGATCTTCCTCTCGTCCCACACCATCTATAAGAAGAAGGACTGATTTTCCCCAGTTGATTTTAAGTCCCGAGAAAAATCCCAAAACCATCTACCAACTTAATGGTCTCCTGTATAGAGTTATGTGAACTCAGAATGGTCAGCAGGATGTTGTTCGCATACAGGGATATCTTGTCCCTCTCTCCCCACACCCCAGCCCCTAATCTGAACGGATTCACAAATCAGGATAGCCAAAGGCTCAGCAAATAGGGCAAAAAGGAGGGGGGAGAGAGGGCAACCCTGCCGGGTCCCCCTATACAATTGAAAGGGCTCAGAGAGCAGACCATTGACACACATTCTCGCTATAGGGGAGTGATACATTATCTTAACCCACTTAATAAATACCCCACCTAGCCCAAATCTATCCATAACCCTCCATAAGTAGCGCCACTCCACCCTGTCTAGAGACAGGATGGAGTGGTCACCTTTGGTCCCCAATTGCATATCTGAAAACAGTCTATGTAGATTATACCCCCTACTCCTTGACGGGATAAACCCATTTTGATCCGGATGAACAATGACGGAGATCACCTTTTTGAACCTAGAGGAAATAATTTTTGCTAAAATTTTTATATCGGAATTCAATAGAGAGATCGGTCTATAAGAACCCATCTCAACTTAATATTTTTCCTTCTTAAGAATCAATACTATAGCAGCCTCCGTCATTGAGCCCTGTATTGCCCCTCTGTAAATGCTGCCGCGAACACCGACTCTAGTATTGGGGACAAAACATTCTGATACCCTTTGCTTTTTATAGAAAGTAAGCCAGGTTCTGAATCTGACAATGAAGTCCTGATAGCTTCCAAGATCTCCTCTGCACTTATGGGTTCATTCAGTGGGAGCCTTTCCTCCTCTGACAGACTATCGACTCCAGGAAACTATCTAACTGACTGTCCGTGTATCTTACTTCTGATGCATAAAGCGCCTCATAAAAAAGCCTAAAACTCTCCAAGATTGCACTCTGTTCTTGTACAAGATTTCCTGTGGGATCTAAGATTGCATGTACCCCTTGATTACTATCTTTTTTTTTGAGGAAGTTAGCCAGAAGTTTACCTGGTTTACCCCTATCAACATAATTTCTATATTCCATAAAGAAAGCTCTATGCTGGGATTTCTCTATCATAAAAGAGCTATAAGCCGATTGGGCCCCCATGAACTTATCTCTACCTGCTTCCAAGGACGTAGCCGCCCAGGTCTCCTGGCTAAGATCTAACACAGTTTTTAATTTTATCTCCCTCTGTCTGAATTCCTTTTTCTTCCAGTTAATCTATGAAAAAAATACACCACGTAGATAGTCTCACACCCTCCCTGGTTCCCCACTCCAAAAAATTACATGTCCAGAATTCTTGTATCAATCTATTTATCTTCTCTTCTAATTGTCCAAAATTGAGAGCCAATGAGGATTGAGTCTAAAAAAATTCCTTCTTTCCAAACATGTTCCCCTCTGCATCCTTAATAGGAGGGAGACGGGGCCATGGTCAGAGACCACTATAGACCCATACTTCATTATCTCAATGAATCCAAGAAACGCATCATTAGCCAAACATAAATCGATTCCTGGACAAGGATGAGTGAGTCCGACTAAAACAAGAGAAGGCGGGTTTATCCAAATACTTGGTACGCCATACATCCTTTAACAACCAGCTCTCACAGAAAGTTCTTAAACCAGGGGACCCTTTATTTTTTGCCTACCCAAGCTACTCAGGCTAAGCCTATCCAAGTCCCCATCCAAAACTGCATTAAAGTCGCCCAAAACCAAGACCGGGTTGTCCTCCCTATCTTTAGTAAACTGGATCAGCGCATTTAAAACTTCCAATGAGAACGGAGGCGGGATATAAATGAAGGCCTAGACACACAGTATTTTGTATAATAAACAGAATAAAAAAAATAAACCTCTCTTTTTATCTGTCTTGACCGATAGAATTTTTACATCCACCCTGTTATGAATAAGAACTGATACTCCCCTGGAGAATGCGGACCCACAAGAATGGAAAACAAAAAGATGCCCATCTTCTGTCAAGCCAGGCCGTAGTTTCGGACGTGAGATGTGTCTCTATTAAACAAACAATAGCGGGCAAATGTCGGGCCACAATGTCATTTACTATGCATCGCTTCCGGCGATCATTAAGGACCCTAACATTCCACATGAAAACCTGAATAGACATTTGTTATGGGACAAGAAGAGAAGAAGAAGAAAAAAAAAATCCTCCCCCAACTCAAGAATTTTAGCTAAGATGACCCTGGGAGGTGCACCTGGTACTGGGGGCTTACCAGGAACCCAGTGAGCCCTTTCAATCATAAATGAGGAGAGCCCCTCAGGGCCCATTATTTCTTTAAGCCAAGATTGAATCCATTCTACCAGGGAATTTTCTACAACCTCCTCTGGGAGACCAATTATACGAATGTTAGAGCGATCTTCTAAATCCGTCAATTCCCTCAGGAGAGATCTGTGTTTTTGAAATACCCCCAACATCCTTCTTAAGGCTTTTAGTTTCCCCCTCTAGGGCTCTAACCTGACTCGTCACATTGGAGACCTTGTCCAGAATCTTAATCATTTCCTCCTTCACAAGTCCTATATCGGATGAAAGGGCCAAGACCTGTTTGTCCAGCCCCTCTACCGTTGTCCCTATCTTCTGGACAGTCGATAGGATTTCCACCCAAATTGGATTAGTGGCGTCTTCTGTTCCCTCTATTTCGACCTCAGGGCAGATTTAGTGGAATGTTCTCCAGGGGGGAGAGAGGGGGTACTACCACCTTTAGCAGTTTGATGATGGGGGAATTCCATATTTTTTCTAACTTTCCAGACCACTCCGATCCTTCCCTTCATTCGGAGACCCTCCACCCCCCACCTCCCCCATTTTTACCCAGAGTTTTTCTGAGGCATTTTCTCTCTTTTTACTTATGATTAAACAGAACTTCTCCCGTCACTCCTTTCCTTACTTTTAGATAAGTTTGTTACAATACCCAGAAGTTGAAACAGCTGCTATGCTTACATTTATCCACAGAGTTATCTTACATTACATAAATTAAATTACAGAGAGAACAGTCAAATTTAAAGAGCAGAATTAAATCGGGGCATTGGACCCAGAGACACTGGGGCACATTTACTTACCCGGCCCATTCGCGATCCAGCGGCGCCTTCTCTACACAGGGTACGGGTCCGGCTGGGATTTAAGAAGGTAGTTCCTCCGCCGTCCACCAGGTGGCGCTGCAGCGCCGAAAATAATCTTAACGCCCCGGAATGCACCATCCCATAGAAGGTGAAGGTGAGCGCTCCCCAAGCGACACATTTTCGGTTTTTAAATGCGGCGGTTTTTCCGAATACGTCGGGTTTTCGTTCGGCCACGCCCCCCCGATTTCTGTCGCGCGCATGCCGGCCCCGATGCGCCACAATCCGATCGCGTGCGCCAAAAACCCGGGGCAATTCATGTACAAGCGGCGCAAATCGGAAATATTCGGGTAACACGTCGGGAAAACGCGAATCGGGCCCTTAGTAAATGACCCCCACTGTGTTCACTTGGGCTGAATATTAATACTGGGTACCTTGACCAGACTTTAATTCTGCAGGAATACCTACAGTACCACTACAAGGGCACGATCTAACCCTGCAAAGCAAGCACAGTATTATAACATCTTTCAAATCAGTTAGAACAAATAGGCCAGTCCAATGGAAAGACTCCTAATAGAAAAAGGTGAACAGATAAAACGTCCAACAACGTAATAACTAAATCCACCCAGGCAGATAGTGATGATAAATCAATCCGGTGAGGGGACTCCTGGTAAATAAACAGTTAAGTACAGCATCCAACAAAAGAAAACAAAAGAAAGTCCAACAATAAGCTGAGTCCTTTTTCCGTTTAAAGAGTATAGTTAGTTAGTAGATGCAATTAATAAACAGAAGTCGCTGAACAAAACTTTCATATAGAATATGTGGATTAGTAGCACAGTAAAGTTAGTAAGTAGAAGCGGGGGGTTAGCAATTATATGCAGTTAGAGAGAATGAACAAACATGCGGAACCTCCATACAATAGGCCCAAAAGAGACCACAACTCCTGCAACACAGAGGTACCTCACCACCAGCTGCAGGGACGACCCCTGGACCTCCAACTCCAGGCCACAACTCCAGACAAGCGGAGCGTTAACGGTGGGTACAGTACAGCCCTCAGGGACATCAGCCGCTCACCAGATGTCCGCTTCAAGACAGGCTCTCTCCAGCTTGGCCACTGTATCCCTGGGGCCTGCCCCCTTTGTACATAGCGAGGCACAGCGTTCCGGCTCCAACTCTCACCCGTCATTCCGGCCCCCCACAGTCGTTCCTGGGGCCAGCCTCAGCTCCAGCTATCACCTGGAGCCTACAGACCTATTTGGGTTCCTATCACCTCCCAGGGCCTTGCAGGGTAGGTAGGAGGTTCCTGCGGAAGAGGCTCCCTACCTTCAAGGGAGTTTCTACCTTGGTAGGCTCTAGTCTTTAGATCAACACAGGGTTAGTTCGCCCATTATTTCTTTTGTCAGCCTGCACCTAGACTTGTGTGGTAGTTCTCTTTGTGTGAACAGTATTCCAGTTGTGAGTTTTTGTAACAGGAAGCGCAGAGGACGGATAACTTTGTTTTCTGGACTACAATAAACAGCTATAACAGTTATCAAAGGTGTCTGCAGTTAAGCTTTATTGTTAATCCTGGTTCTTATGACAACGCAACATTTATAAAATCCAATAATCATAGAGACCAAAAATTTTTTGACTGGTAATAATCGTCCCCAGTATATAGCCTGCAGCCTCTGACCACCCACTATATAGCCTGCAGCCCCTGTTCCCCATTGTATAGCCTGCAGCTCCTGCCCCCAGTACACAGCCTGCAGCCCCTGCCCCCAGTATACACCCTGCATCGGGGGCGCCGGAAGATGAGCATGTCAGTTTTTTTTTTTATTGACTCGTGTATAAGCTGAGTTGGGGTTTTTCAGCACATTTTTGTAACCATATTTGTGGTCATTGAGAATTGCACACACTAATATGTGGATTAGAAAGTGCTCCTTTCAGTGAATAGTGTGCCTTGCTAGTGATTAGTTGTGCAGTACATACTATATCAATTTTACCTTGTCATATTGTCCTACCTATTACACTGTGCTAGAAAAATATTTTATTAATCGGAAATAAAAAGATCATTGACAATAACATATCATTAAGCCTTCTGCAGTAATTATCATAGGTCAGTTTTGGTTACTACACACAGCCAAACAATCAGCTGTATCGCCCCATACAGATGCAGGCGAGTCCAAGTCTTCATATATTAATTCTTTCTGTGTGGTGGGTTATGGTCCCACTTTGAAGGGTTCCATTAACAGGTTAACTATGAGCCGTGAGAAACTAACCACAGATTGGGGGCCATTAACCACCGGGTCCGCGGAGTTACCGAAGTGCATTGTGCAACGAGATTCACTGTGCCTCAATCACAAAGATTGTGTGCCCGATAATCCTGCTATGTGTCGCTCCACCCACTCAGGACGCAACAAGTTCAACCTTCTCCTGGTGCATGTAAGTGGCATGTCTTGCGACACAACTTGAGTGTAAAAATCCTGTGCACCGTCTGAAATCAGCAGATCGTCCGCCCACCCCAATCTTGTGTTGCATCAAGAGGCCAGCCGTAGCTCTGCCAAAAACCGATCCCAACCCTTAGTAATGACCCCATTGTCTTGTTTTGCTGTAGCCAAGGTTTTAAGATACTGTTAAGCAACAAACCCTTGAGCCTACCAGATTTTCATCAGTAAATCAAATGATGTAGTCTGTTTCTTCACATCATTATAACAGATTTTGGCCCTTGAATATGGTCCATCCTACATTGAGGATCCATTACTAAATCTACACTGAATATAATCTGTATAAAGAATATTATATAATCAGGCCACCCTATTGATTTAACGGGGGATAACTATTTTATTGTTCACTACTTTTGGTAAAATATAAAACTAACATTTAGTAAAACAATATATATCTATATATATATCAAATATGGGGATGACCATGTTTACAGATTAGTTTGCTTCTCTTTTCGGCTGTAATATTCACATATATATAGTCCTAAGATCCTACCATACTCTATATAAAATGTATAGCAAAACACATATACATTGTATACAACCTTTTACCTATATGCACTATATACTACTTCATATTAATTCACAATATTCGGCTAAGTGAAGAATACTGCTGTTATAGCCCAGTTCGTTTTCAAGTCAGCAGGTCAGAATGCCCCGATAATGGAAAAAGATAGAGCTCAATCTATTCTTATAAATATGGTCTGGGCCCAGGCTAAAAAAGTCTGTGCTGGCAGAGACCTCATATGGTTTCCCTATCGAATAATCAAAAAAAAGGAAGTAGGGGCAGCAATCCAAGAACTGTAGTTGTTCAGATATAAGGAGTGCCCGTACCCAGGGATATGCTTGTGCTTACAGTCAAAATGCCCCGATGTAGACATATGTGATGGACGACACACCATCACCGGAAGGTAAATTCCAATGATTTTCTTTATTTACAATGCTCATCCACAGTAAAACAATAGCAGCGACGAAGATGAATCGAAACGTCGCTGCTTTTTTACCTGGATGAATTGTAAATAAAGAAATCATTGGAACTTTACCTTTCCGGTGCTGTGGTCTTCTCCAATCACTATACAAGAAGGAAACATTCACAGAAGCAATAATCCAGACCAACAATGCTCAATCCAGATCGGGATTGTGGATGAACTGAGAACACTATCCTATAAAAAATCAGACCAGTTTCAGACACCTTAGAGCAGTGGTGGCAAACCTATGGCACGGGTGCCAGAGGTGGCACTCAGAGCCCTCTCTGTGGGCACCCAGGTCCTCAGCATAGAGTTCGTAAGACAGGAGCCATAGCCTCCCCCTACAGTCCCAGGCCACACAGGACAATCTGCACTCAGTACTATTTTAAAGCAACACATGCTTGGCTGCCTGGGATTACAGAAGGAATGAGAAGATGTGGAAAGGGCTGGGTTATAATTGAGCTCCTGCCATGGGCCCTGCAATTCTTCCTGTACAGGGGACCCTGGAAGGAAGCTACAATAATAATCTGAATTTCTCCTCTTTCTACTGTATTGATGTCCTCAGGATGCCAATGCGGTTGAAAGCTTTGACAAATAAATAAGTGGGTTTTTGTTGTAGTTTGGGCACTCATTTCTAAAAGGTTCACCATCACTGCCTTAGAGGCTACTATGGAAAGAGCAAGCAGCTCTTAAACTTGTATAGCCAACTGATTTTATTATTGGTGCTTTGTGTGGCGATTGAAATGGAGGAAAACAATCAATATTTCAACTCACAGAAGTGTACTTTGCTACGGCTTACTGTTTCTCCATTGCTGGTCAGCTGATCGCAACACAGATAACAGCTGATCCGAGATTCTAACATCAGCTGATCTGAAGCGCCAGGATTAACGGATGGAAAAGGCACACAGACAGTGAGGAGCTGGAGAAACTAAGCAGCCGGCTGCAACAGTCCGAGATTAAACACAAAAACAAACAATACTTAGTTGCCAAAATATATACGGAGAGACCTCCATCCATTTAAACGTTTAACCCCTTATCACCGACACTAGTTTTCAGCTCAATGACCAGACTCGATTTTTCAAATCTGACATGTCTCACGATAATTGGTTATAACTTCGGAACGCTTTAACATATCCTGGTGATTTTGAGAATGTTTTCTCGTGGCCCATGACCCTGTAACTTTCATGTTAGTTATAAATTTAAGTGAATAAGTTTTGCGTTCGTTCTGAAAAAAAGGTGAAAATTTGCAAATTTGCGTAAAAATTCTTCATTTTCCAGTTTGAAATGTTCTGGTTTCCAGACAAGATGTAAAACTACCCACAAAGTTTGATAATTAATTTACTTACAGATATCTGCTTATGTTGGGATGATATTTTATGCTTCCGGTCATTTTCTAGGAAGTTATGAGGTGCAGAACTTTAGGTGCGATTTTTCTTATTTCATGAAAATTGCCAAAACTCCATTTTGAGGGACAACTCAGCTTTCAAGTGACTTTGAGAGGCCTAAATAAGTAAACCTCCCAAAATTACCCCCCTTAGAAGTTAAATTCCACACCCCCTCAAATATGTAAACACACTTTTATTAAGTCATTAACCCTTTAAGTGTTTTCAATGGGTTAAAAAATGGACCTGCGATTTAGAAACTATAGAATTTTTTTGGGAAAATACATTCATTTAGGCCAAAACTGACATTTTCAGAATAAATTAAATGATGAAACGCACTGCAACGCTTGATGCCCAATTTCCTCCCGAGTTTACTGATACCCCATATGTGGTGGTAACTGCTGTACCGGGCCACGGCCGAGTATACAATGAATGGAGCGCCATTCACAGCAGATTTGTATTGTCACATTGTAACGACTATAATTTTTTTTTTTTTTTTTGGTAATGGCGAACTTATGAGGGCTTATATGTACAGGATGAGATACAATGTAATAGATATTATTTTGGGAGTCTAAAGCTTATTCAGAATTTTTATTAACAATTTCCAAGGGGACACAAACAAAATCATCAATTTTTATTTTTGGAATTGTTAGCATTTTTTTTCCCCCGCTCACCGTTACGTAAAATAATATTTTATCTTTCTCTTCCTGGTTCACTACGATTGCGGTGATACCTCATTTATATGGTTTTTCTTATTTTTGCTCAATTTTCCTGAGCAAAACCAATATTGGAGAAAATCGCATTGTTTTTACTATTGACACCTTTTCAGGGTCATAACTTCTGTATTTTTCTGTTGTCAGATCTGTTGAGGCTAATTTTTTGTCGAAAAGAGTTGTTCTTTTCAGTCGTATCATATTAGGGAACGTAACTTTTTTGATCACTTTTAGAAACATTTTTTTGTGATGGTGTTTGATAGAAAATTGTATATTAATGGGAAGTTTTTTCGTAGTTTTTTTTTTACCTAGTTCACCGAGTGGGTTCATATTGATTTAGATTTATGTGACAGATTAATACGGATGGCGCTAATAACCAATATGTACGTGTTTATTTACTTTATTGCATTTTATGTGTTACTGGGAGATTATGGGACTTTTTTATTTTATTTATTAATTATTATAAAAAGATTTCTTTTTTTTTTTTAACTTTTTTTTTAATTTTCTGCTTCTTGGCTTTGAATAGCGATCATCCGATCGCTTATTCAGCCTTACACTGCAATCACTTGTATTGCAGTGTATAGGTTAAGTAACTGAATTTAAATAAGAAGTGGACCAATTGTCGCGCAGGGAGTTAACTCAGAGGAACTGACTGCCATTGTCAGAAAAAAAATACCCATATCCGGACAAAACTGTAAATGGTGTTTCATGTGAATAAAACTTAACTTTATTGATAACAGAATAAAAAAATGGGTAGTAGCCACTGCTACAAAAAATGCTCAAGGGAAATGTGTGTTAAAAACACAGTAGGTGGCTCAAGGAGTCAGGAGTGTATTGCCCCATAGGTGGGGGCTAAATAGTCATGTACAGTGTTTATAGCACTAAATGACCTCAGCGGACATAGATACTATATCGCTATAAGTCGTATTGCCATTATGTAGGCGAGAATCAGTCGTTCTCGAGGGGCTCAGTAGGAAATGCTGTAATAGCAAGTAGCTATCTATGAATAGTGTGGTAGTAAACCCGATCCCCCTGTCTGTGGTGTATCCAATGCCGGATGTAAGCGTCCCTCTCGAGCTTCCTCTCTGAACTGTCCCTGAGATCAGCTCTGTCCATAATATACACTGATGCCCGAGCCTAACCTAACTGCTGGTTAAATAGGATCGCACCTTTTAGCCCCCCGACATGTTTCACCAGCTACGCTGGCTTCATCAGGGGTAGGGCTATCACTAATAGCCCTACCACTCTGATGAAGCCAGCGTAGCTGGTGAAACATGTCGGGGGCTAAAAGTGCGATCTCTATTTTAACCAGCAGTTAGGTTGGCTCGGCATCAGTGTTATATTTATGGACGAGCTGATCTCTCAGGGACAGTTCAGAGAGGATAGCTCAGAGAGGACACTTACTATCCGGCATTGATACACCACAGACAGTGGGTGATCGGGTACTACCCCACTATCAATAGATATATACTGCTATTACAGCATTTCCTACTGAGCCCCCGAGAACGACTGATTCTCCGCCTACCATAATGGCAATACGTACTCTATATCGATATAGTATCAGTGTCCCTGGGTCATTTAGTGCATAAACACTGTACATGACTATTTAGCCCACCTCTATAGGGGCAATACACCTGACTCTTGAGCCTACCTACTTTTTTTAACACACATCTTTCCCTTGACATTTTTTGTAGCATTGCTACTACCCCATTTTTTTAATTCTGTTATCATACAATGTTAAGTTTTTATTCACATGAACACCATTTACAGTTTTGTCCGGATATGGGGTATTTTTCTGCCAATGCGTCTATTTCTTCCTAGTGAATAAACTGAGCATGCTGAGCATGCTCAGTTACACCAAGCCGGGTCCTGCAGGAGGCGGAACCCGCACAGAGCGGACCGACAGCCCCGGGTCACTACGTCGCGGAACCCGGGCCGGAGGCAGAAGGACGGATCCCCCTGTAGCTCAACCGGGGGGGTCCGATCCACGGGGGACACACTTGCATTGCGCGGTCATTTCTGTGACGTGCGGCGTGTAAGGGTTAAACACCCGGATCAGATTTTTTTTCGATCCCGGGTTGTTAGTGCCGGGTCCTGGGCTGTGATCTCACAGCCCACACCGGCACAGCGAGACACGGTGTCCCGCAATCTTCTCTGACGCGCCGCCATAGAAAGGCGTACGCGTCAGAAGAAGTACCCTTAATGACCGCCGTAAAAAGCCGATACGGCGGTCATTAAGGGGTTAATATATAGAAAGACTTTCTCCAACGTGACTTTTATAGCCTAGACCTAGGCATATTTATAAGAGAGCGCTTCCTCTCACTTCCATGAAAAGATGATCATTACTAAATACTAAATTGTTTAAATGTTCTGGTAATATATATATTTTTTTAATAAAAGTTTTGTGCTTTCCAAAAAGTTTCCATTTTTTCTCCAAAAAGTTTGTATTTCTGCAAAGTTTCTTTTTTTTTTTTTTTAAATTCTAAAATTTTCTGTTTGTGCTCTTTGCTATTTTTTTTTTCCAAAAATTTTCAATTGATCTAGGCAGGGTTGTGAGGAATTTATTTTCTACTTTGGGTGGCAGGTGATCTTTTGCATAGACAGATGAGTTTAAGCATGTACCAAAACGAGAAAGGTTCACTTCGGCACCGAGGGATGTGCAGTTTCAATTCTTTTATTGATTTCAAAATTCCAACGTCTTACTTCTTAAGTGGAGAGACGGCCTACGCGTTTCGGATGTAGCATACACCCTTAGTCATAGTGCCATGGTGCATTAGTACAGCCAGTTCCAGTTCAAATCGCTGGAAAGCCTGTTCTGCCTCCTCATTCCGCTTTACCATGTTGGACTTGGACCCTTTGGTAAGGTCTGTGAGAGGAGCAGCAAAAGAGGCAAAGTTTGGCACAAACCTCCTGTAGATCTTTTATTTTATATAAAAATAAAAACCATAATACATAACACAACCAAACATAATACACAATATGTACAAAATATATACAGTAACTTACCTGCTGGTCCAGCTCCGTTGATACCTAGCAAAAACAATAACTTAATATAACCTCCTGTAATACCCTGCGATACCCAAGAAGGCTCTGACCTGCTTTTTGGAAATGGGCTGAGTCCAGTTTTTAATTGCCTCAATTTTGTCAGTTTGGGGTTTGATGACTCCTGTTCCAATGTTATACCCCAATATATATATCTAGCTTCCTCCAGACCTATTTTACATTTTTTCGGGTTAAGCCGACCTCCCGCAAGAAATCCACGACTGCTGGCACCTTCCCTAGATGAGATTCCCAATCTGGGCTAAAGATAACCACATCATCTAGATAGGATGCTGAATACTCTCTATGTGGCTCCAAAATTAGGTCCATTCACCTCTGAAAAGTGGCTGGTGCACCATGTAGGCCGAAAGGGAGTACTTTATACGGATACTGGCCTTCTTGTGTAAAAAAAGCTCTTTGCCTCTTTTGTTAATGGCACCTGCCAATAACCCTTAGTAAGGTCCAGAGTAGTTAAATAGCTAGCTGGACCCAACCTTTCTATCAATTCAGCAACCCTAGGCGTAGGGTAGGTATCATATTTTGAGATCTCGTTCAACTTCGTAAAGTCATTACAAAATCTCAGGGTACCATTGGGTTTGGGAATGATTGGACTAGACCAGCCACTGTGATTTCTCAATAACCCCAAGGTCCAACATTTTCTTCACTTCCTCTGAGATAGCCTTTCTCTGCGGGTACACGATATGGGTGTAACCTAACCTTTTCTTCTAGGTGTGTCACAATATCATGTTTTATCCGGTTAGTATATCCAGGCAACTCAGAGGTTTCCCTGTTCCTCTGCAGCAGCTCCCTGACCTCCTGTTTCTGAACTGCAGATAAGGTTTCAGCAACATAAACCTTAATACATAGCTAGGCAACTGTTGAGGCTGCTTTGTGGCACAAAGCACCTCACAATCTTTCCAGGGTTTAATTAGGTTAACATGGTACACCTGGTAGGGTTTTTTCCCCTGGTTGACATACCCTATAATTAACCTCATTAACCCTTTCAACAATCTCATAGGGTCCTTGCCATTTTGCCAAAAATGTACTTTCTACTATAGGCACCGGAACTAACACCATATCACCTCTTTGGAAAGTTCGGACCCTAGCAGATTTATTGTAGACCCTTGCCTGAGCATCTCTACAAATATAAACAAACAACCCCTCTTTTTTATTTTTACAATAATTTCTAAAAATACCATATATATTATTGTCCAGCCATGTTTCACTGATACCCACAATATCATATTTTCCTGTCAACATTAAGAGATTCAGTTCGTCCATCTTGTTTGTGAAACTTCTGGCATTAGTGTATATGCACTTTATATTGTTTTCAACGTCTTTATTACTTTGGCTCCTATGAAATAAACTTACTAAACTCCCTGTGCATTTACCAGCAAACATTTACTCTAATACCTATATATTTCTTTGGTCTACCTATATTCTTGAATACGTTATTTTCTTATATGTATATTATTTCTATATAAGCGGTATTAATACCTAGTATTACTGATTTTAAATGCCGGTTGGCTACGTCTTATTGGTGGCCCTTATGATCATAAGGAGTTTATGATTTCATAGCTGCATTCAAGGTACGTGGCAGGTCTAAAATGCCTCTCCTCAAAATGGACCATCTTGAAAACCCTTCCCAACTTTGTAGAAATAATGAGGGCTGTTCCTAAGATGGAGTACTGTAAAATCTGTGTCAGTGTCATACATGTTTGTGCTGTGTGGCTGAGGAGTTGCTGATTTTATCTTTGCATGTCATTGTACCTTGTTTGTGTGAACATAGGCTCATTTGTTGGATGTCTAGTAGTTGATTGCACCACACCCTTCTTCTCCTGCAGCCTGCTCCGGTCCAGCAACAGTTAATAGTTATGACTGACAGAACTCTACCCCAATCACTTTGGAGCAGAGACACTCCTTTCCCATAAGTATTTTGTTCATGTTTTGTTCTGTGCTTGTGTATTGACTTCGGCCTGTGTTTTTGACAACTCTCCTGTATTCCGTACTGTGATTCTCCCTTTGTTGTGCCCCGGATTGGCAACCATTATTATCTGTTTATATTGTTTTTTGTCCTTGTCTACGTGTTTTGCTCTTCAGCGGGAGGGACTACCGCCAAGGTACTGCCCACTGTTTAGGGTGGCTCAAGTTAGTAGGTAGGTCTTTTTAGGGCGGGGGGGAGTTTAGGACTCCCTTTTCTCTGTGCCGCCCCTGAATCAGTCCCTTCATTACAGTTCTATTTCATAACATATGAACATATATGAATCAATTGAATTAAAACGTTGTAATTGTATGTATATTTTTGTATTAAAGTAATTGTGTTTTCTACTGTACACTAACAGCTATATGATTGCTCTACCAAAGTATATCTTTTAGCATCCAATATGGTTGCATTGATCCTCTCCAATTTTGGAATGAAAGAAATGACGCTGGCTTGCTTGAGGTAGTGTTTTTTTGTTAAACCATGAACACCAATAAAATATAAAAGAGTTTAACATTTAAAAATTACAAAACAGAATAACGAGTTTCACACTTCGTACCAAGCGCTTCATTAGATTCCTATATACATGATCACAAGCAGGGAATTTATAGGAAACAAAAGGTCCTCTACCAGAAGTCACCGGAAATATCCTGGTTAAAAATCACATGGAAGCAAATGCAACAAAGGGAATACAGAAAATATCATAAAAATAACATTAAGTTCAATTAAATATCAAATACATAAAATGTACATTAAAAGTCTTGTTGCATGAATTAGTTGTTCGGTGCCTTTGATACTTTAACGCGGATCGTGAAACTACAAAAATGGTGCTATTCATGAGACTACAAGTACGGAAGCCTGGATAGATCAAACTTGTGTTGTTTAATTCAATTGAAGTGTTTGCTCGCGGGTGTCAAACACTTTCTACGTGTGTTTGCTCACAGGTGTCAAAAACTTTCTACATTCCAACACCCCATATTGGATGCTAAAAGATATTCTTCTGAATACTGCACACCGACTAAAGGAAAACAAGCAGTGGAACACGACAGTGGCATTAAGTCTCTATACAAGTTCTAAGAGGAGTTGTGCCCTTCCTGCACAACCCCATAAGGTGAGTGTATCATTACACCATCATAGTTCATTCTATCAAGGGTAAAACACCATAGGAGCGCTCTCTGTCTCTCCCTTTTCCTATATTATGATTGCTCTACCGATATTGAGGACTTTCCATGCTTGAGGTCTGTGTTTTCATGCCAATCCATAATATATTTAGCAGCTAGGTTAGGAAGTACTTTCATCAAAAGCATTTTTCTTCAGTTTCTAACATTAGAAGTATAAAATTAGATATACTGCATATCCAATTGCTTTCTTAAGAGTGCAATAAAATGTCAGTTGAATTTTCATTGCATAATCTCCCCTGACTAATCATCCATTTAATGCTGCTCTGACATCTCTGTATTTCCATTTTTAGATTATTTTCACTGCTATAAGAAATCAACTTTAATATTAAAAATGTGGATATCTGTCATAGGGTTTTACAGAAAGTCAGACAGCCGGTTCGAGTTTTACAGCCTGCCTTCGGATTTCGGGCCGAACTCTGAGCTGAACACAATACCAATTGAAGTCAATGTTGACCTGGAGTTTTATACCCAAAAATAGCTGTAAAATGGTGATAGTGAGGGTTCAGGGCTGAAAAATGATGGAAATAACAGTGTAGTTGTCTTGCGCACAATGGACTTGAAATAATAACATAACATTAAAAAAAATAAACAAAAGAATAATAATAAAAAAATTATGCTAATAAAATTTAAAATGCTGTTATGATGTCACTACGCTATAAGATGGTATGGGTAGTGATGAGTCCTGCGCTATAAGATGGTATGGGTAGTGATGAGTCCTGGAGCCCCCCAGCTTATGCAGCCTGCGGGCTGAGCAGGAGATTATGTGTAAGAGGCCGGTATTGATTGATCCTAGCTTTAAGAAGGAGTTTATACTGCAAGCAGATACCTCTAATGTTGGGTTAGGGGCTGTCCTTTCTCAGCAAATAAATGGGGAAGAGATCCCTGTAATGTACCTCATCAGAAAACTAACATCTGCTGAGAAAAATTATGTGATAATAGAATGGGAATGTCTTGCTCTTAAGTGGGCCATTGAGTCTCTGAGATATTATCTCCTGGGCAGACAATTTAGACTAGTCACAGACCACTCACCCTTAACCCCGTACTGACATGTGACGTATTAGTACGTCACATGCCGGGTCCCGGTGCATGGCGAGGGCTCGCGGGCTGAACCCTCTCCATAGCCGGTAAGACTTTGCTGCATATTGCACCGATCGCGGGTGTTTTCCGGCTGATCGCCGCCGCCATCTTTACGAGGATCGATGCTCCCTGTGACGTCATCGGGGAGTGGCGATCCGTCGCCATGGTAGCGTCAGCTCTCACGAAGACCCGAAGCTACTTCGGCTTAACCCATGCAAAATTCCCATATACTGCCATACTGTAGTATGGCAGTATATGATAGGATCGTACAGACACCCTAGGGTTAAAGTACCCTAGGGAGTCTGAAAAATAGTAAAAATTAAAAAAAAGTTAAAAAAAATTATAATTAAAAATTCAAATCACCCCCCTTTCCCTAGAACTGATATTAATATAAATAAACAGTAAAAATAATAAACACATTAGGTATCGCTGTGTCCGAAAATGCCCGATCTATCAAAATATGATAACGTTTTTTCACTGCGATTAACCGCTTAACGGAAAATCGCACCCAAAGTTGAAAATGGCACTTTTTTGCCATTTAAAAAAAAATCAAAAATTCTATAAAAAGTGATAAAAAGGTTGCACAGTCCTAAAAATGATAACATTGTAAATGTCATCAAAATCCACAAAAAACGGCACCACCCTCTGCTCCATACACCAGAGTATAAAAAAACTAAAAAGGGCTGCAGCGGGAAGGGGTTAAAATGGCTAGCCCAAAATAAGGGGAAAAATGCGAGAGTGACTAGATGGTTCCTGGCTCTACAAGTTTTTAAGTTTTATGTGGAACATTGGCCAGGAGCTAAACATGCGTACGGTAATGCGGATGAGTTATCTCGCATACATTGTTTAATGACACAGGTCTGAGCAGAGAAGGAGGGTATGTAAGGCAGTGGCTGGAAAGGTCATCAATGGCATCTATGTTCCAGCTAGGTTTTTCACCTGTGCTTGGTAAAGGGATGGTCATTGATGATTAATCCATAGTTGTGGTTGGGCCTGTAACCACAACTGATAATAAAGACTGGAAGTTTAACCAGTTTGGAACTACAACTGTGACTCCGTGTCTCTGTGAACTGTCTTGGCTCTCACCAGTAAGCTGAACCCCTACATGTGTAAACCCCTTCCTGCCGCAGGCCTTTTTCGTTTTTGCGGTTTCATTTTTCACTCCCCACCTTCAAAAATCTGTAACTTTTTTACATGTACAGAGCTGTGTTATGGCTTATTTTCTGCGTAACAAATTACACTTCAAAATGGTGGTATTTAATATTCAATGCCGTGTACTGGGAAGCGGGAAAAAAATTCCAAATGCAGTGAAATTGGTAAAAAAACACATTTGTGCCCTATTCTTGTGGGCTTGGATTTTACGGATTTCACTGTATGCCCCAAATGACATGTTTACTTTCATTTCACTTTATTCTTTGGGTCGGTACGATTACGGGGATATCAAATTTATATAGGTTTTATGTTTTCATACATTTACAAAAATTAAAATCTCCTGTACAAATTTTTTTGGGATTTTGCCAACTTCTGGCACTAATAACTTTTTTATGCTTTGGGAGGTGTTGTTTTTTTGCGGCTTTTGATGATGTTTACAATTTTATCATTTTTAGGACTGTACGACCTTTTGACCAATATGCAGCAAAGACTTACCGGCTATGGAGAGGGCTCAGCCCGTGAGCCCTCTCCATGCACCCGCAACCGGTATGTGATGTAATATTATGTCACATGTTGGTAAGGGGTTGATTGCATCTGTGCCATAATCCATAATCAAAAATGGTTCTATGTAATTAATTTTTGTAGATACACAAAAATAAATGGAAGGCTGGAAATGATATCACTAGCTTTTCCCAGCCACTTATAGGGTCACATAATTGTGTTACCTATAACTGATCCGCAAAAACTGTTTTCTGTTGGAAAAATGGATAGCACACAGATGAACAGATGAAAACTTGCATAAATAAGGCCTTAATCTTATTTTTATTGTTGACTACATAAATATCATGTCTTTAAATATCAGTAATAGCAAACCTATTTCTTGTATTTATTCACTGTTGTAAAATAAAGGCCTCCAAGATCAACATTTCAGTGAAAAAATGTCTTCTAGTGTGTGATCTTTTCAAAGAATGGATCACAGAATAACTCTATAAACTCTATAAAATGCTATAGATAAGGATGCAGCATAGAGGAGGTCTTTTGGAGATATTTTACATACTTTATGTACATAAAGAGTAGCATTAGGAGATTAAAGAATACTTAAAATTCTCTGATCTCTTTAAAATAGAAATGCAAATGTCTTAGGATAAATAATTACTCCCTTTACAATGGCTTGAGCGTTAACCATGTTCCTTTAGGAATATATTCAGATGACAGAATCACTACTCAAAACAGAAGCATCAAAAGTGTCTGTAGAAGGAGAGATAAATTAGTCTCCTTGGCTATGCAGATCAGGGAACAACTGGTTTATCTACAACAGTGACTGTAGGGAATATCATGGTAGCATGAAATATTCAAATTTATGTCTGATTTATGTTACTTGTGTCATAGATCACAAATGAGAGAACCTTGTCAGATATTACCAGATGCCACAAAATATGCAGCAACCATTTCTGAGTATACAAAGTCAGTGAAAATACTACAGCTCAATATTTTAGTAAAAGGGAACCTGATATGAAAAAATTGCAATGTTACAGATCCCTTTTAAAGGGCATCTACGGTAACACCAAGCACACTTACATGCTGTGAGGATCTGCTCTTTATTTTAGCTCCTTATGCCCTTGTATTTACAAACAAAGGCTTTTAAAATTATGCAATTGAGCCTGAGAGGCTCCAGTCTCAATTAACTGCTATGGTGCTGGACCCCCGCAGGCTCATTTGCATAATTTCTAAAGCCTTTTCTTGTAAAAACAAGGGCATAAAGAGCTAAAAGAGAAGTGAATCCTACCAGAGAGGGCACACACCAGCATATAAGGGTGCTTGGTTTACGATCCATCATCCTGGTGGTAGATTTAAGGAATTATAAGGAATTCCTTTAAGGAATTATATATTATATTAATGACAGAGCTAGCAAATTAATTTGAACAGCAAAAGGTGAAGTGAGTACCGGATACTCAGTCACATGGTGTTAAACTCTTGTTGGTCAGAGATGACTGCAGAGAGATGGGTGTGGCCAGGGTCGAGCACAGGAAAGGCGGGCCGAGTGATCTGTGAGCAAACATACCTAAGGCCAATTCTATCTTATTCCCTGCCTGAGGCAAAAAATATAACGACTCCCTTTCACTCCACCGTTGTATACCTATATCCCCTGCTATATTCTACTTACTCAGTTAACGGAAAAAATATTTAAAAATAATCTACAACCATATTACAAATGGTGACAACAATACCAATAATTGATGACAATCTCACACTGTGCCAGTGGAGAACTGCAAAGATTGTGTAGACTACAATTACGGGATCTGATATGGATCAAACCCTTGTTCCAAGCTACAACTATGAAAGCCGATGTAGGTCAAGGTGAAAGAAGTGCGTGCAAGGACTCATATACAAATAAAATGAAATGGCACTCGCGGATGGTAAGAGTATGATGTGTGATTCTCTATGTGTATACAGTACTACAGAATAGTTTTGTTGATTTTATTAAGCCCACTAGGGGAGAGTATATTTAGTTTGAACATCCAATACACTTCTCTTCTGCAAAGGGTTTGAAATCGATTAGGTACTGTGTCTGGCAAGACATTTTATTTTTAATAGTAAATTAGACATTAGCAACATAGACATCTCGGTTTCCCACATTTTTTCACATTCCCTTCTTCTCTTGTGGTCCCTGTTGTTCTGTGTTGTCTTAGAATGCTTGGGGCTAGTATGTTTCTAATCGTGGCCGATTTCCTGTATATTATCTTAGGATGCTTCGGAAGACATTCTTTTAGATAAAGATCGTTTGTAAATACGTGCCAATGCCTTTGTATTATGTCTCTTATTTCCCTGAATTTATCACTGTATCACTGAAAAGTTTGTTTCGTATGGGAAGGTTTTAATCTTAACTGTAGACTTATCTTTGGATATACATTCAATTTGTTTCAGGGGTTTGACTTTCTGGTATACATTTTTTAAGATTTTGCGGGTATCCTTTCTCTTTAAAGCGTTTCTTAAGTGTCTTAGCTTGTTCTTCGAAGGAATGTGTATATGTACAGTTCTTCCTAATATTTTTGTATTGCAAATAGGGTACGTTCTTAATCCACTTTTTATAATGTGAGCTAGAGTATTCTAGATAATTATTTGAATCTATTTTTTTTAAATGTGTTTTGGTTTTAAAAGTCTTCTCTTCATGGTATATCTCAAGATATAAGAATACAATGCTCTTCTTATTAGTTTCTAGGTTAAAGGAAATGCCCTAGTCATTATGATTTAGATAGTTGTGGAATTCTATTACCTTTTCTTTTGACCCTGTCCATAAAAGGAACAGGTCATCTATGTACCGCTTATATTTAATAATATGGGAAAAAAAGGGGTTGTTAGTACTCAGGATAAACGTTTCCTCGAACGCTACCATAAAGAGGTTGGCAAATGTGGGTGCTACACGGGTACCCATTGCCGTTCCCAGTTCTTGGTGGTATAGATCTCTGCCGTATGTAAAGTAATTGTTCTCTAGAACAATCCTAAGGCAATCGAGTAGGAAGGTTTTTTTATCCTCAGAGAGATGGTTGTCTCTATCTAGAAAAAGTTTCACACATTCGATTCATTTTTGATGGTCGATATTGGAATATCATTCATTGACATCTAGAGTGATGAAAGTAATATTTTCATTCCAGTCTACCTCATATAGTTCCCTGATAAGATGATCAAAGTCCTTGAGGTAGCTGGGGAGATTAGTAACAAATTTATGAAGAATAAGGTCTAAATATTGTGAAATGTTGCTGGTGAGTGATCCAATCCCAGAGAAGATCGGCCTCCCAGGAGGTTTTTTCTAATTTTTGTGGACTTTTGGTAAGAAATAAGATCCAAGAAGCATTTTATTTTCTTTTGTATATCTAAAGTGGGATCTTTCTTTATCTTTTTATTAGTATTTTGTGTCACTCAGAATGCGGAGGGCTTTCTGATGATACGCGGCATAGGTGAGGATTACTATACTCCCTCCCTTATCCGCTCTGCATATGACTAGATTATTATTCTTCTGTAGTTGCTTTAGTGCTATAATTTCTTTTTTTGTGAGATTTTTCTTCATCTTATCCCCTTTATTACGATATCTTGTTCTTTCAATAGGACCTGTCAAATTATTAAATTCCTTGAGGACTAATTGATGAAAAGTTTTAATGTTGTGGCTCTGTTCTTTAACTGGGTAGAATTTTGATTTATTTTTTTATGATACTTATGCTTTGTGTATGAATTTTTTGTGAATTCTTTGGAATATTCTCTCTTTTTTTCAGAAAAAATCTCTTCAATGTTAGTTTTCTGACATATTGATTCAAATCCAAAAATAATTCAAAATCGTTAGGTGTTGAATTAGGACAGAATGATAAGCCTTTTTCTAAAAGGGACTTTTCTGCAGGTTTTAACACGTAATCTGTTAGATTAAAAAATGTTACTGTAGATTTGGTATCATTATTTGAGCGCAAAATGCATTGTTCTAAATCCCTGGAAGGCCTACTTCAAAGATTGGATAGGGTCTATGGCTCTGCAGGGGTTAGCTATTAACTAACAACTCCATAGTCTCAGCGTCTCCAAGGATCTTTATGAAAATTCTCTTCCTTTTTATTACACGGAGACCAAGGAAATATTAATATACCGGTTATGGAGTTATAGTCCATCTAAACCAGAGGCCTAATACATATCTGAAATCAGTACAGCGAGGCGAATATTCAAATGGGTCTCAGCTGGTTATAGGAGTTATAGATAACTCTCAGTGGGAGCATAGTACGTAGGTGATGTCTGGTCTCAATGTAATCCAGTGATTACCAGGGTACTTGGCAAAAGTGGAACTACAGACAAAGTCTGTTCTCTTCTGCCAAACCAACAGCAGCACACCACTATTTCACCATAACACAGTCACCGCCACACCAGCACCCTTACTGTAGTAGCCCCTATGCATGTCTGTTAAGCCTGTGTCTATTTGTTATCGTGACTGGTATACTGGTATATTTTCATACTGTAATTGTTTACCCATATGTGATGCAATGTGTGAATGTAACCTGTATTGTGCTATATCACAATTTCCTGTATCTATATTTGTAAGCAACTCAGGAACTGGCAAAATGTAAGAACGTGCCTCTCAAAGTGTATTTATGTAACTGTAATGTTAAGCCTGTCTCTAACTGTGTAACAACTGCTGGAACACTATGACAAATGAATTTGTTATATCGTATCATATTGTGGATTCATCCGGATCCAATGACACAAGAATCTTGACCCTGTGACTTCCCATTGAGAAGCTAGAACTCCTCCAAGGTCCTGGATCTTATCCTAGGTTGAGAACTCCCATGGGTGTGAAGGGGTGTGTATGCACCTTATATAATCAGGGTCTCCCTTTTGTCCATTGTTCTTCCCTGGGAGATATTTTACCATGTAAGGCAGGAGGAATCATTAAGTGCAGGCATCCATCTTCATTGACCAGCACAAGGTAACTAACGGCTTGCTGACACTTCAATTGTAGTTGTAGTCTGCTAAACTGTATATATGTCTATTGTGTGTACTGTTTGTTTAGTGTGCCCTTAAGGCAATTAAATATAAAATTTAACCTGCGAATCCCCATGTCTGTGTTTTGGATATATACACACTACCGGGTTGACACTGACCCAATATAATCCTCTTCTGGACTCGTCTAATCAAATTAGAGTTGGTGGCAGTCTACCATAAGGGTTGTGAGCTGGCTTTATGCCCGAGGTCACATAACGGACATTGCATACCCTCACACCACGCCTGACCACACTGCTCCCTACAATTAAAAAATCCACAGAGCGGCCCTCCTAATGTATTATAATATTTACTAGATTCCCCCTGAATAAATTACCTAAAGTACTTCAACTAAATTGAATTAGTAATGCCCCACTCATGTTTCTACATACATAACACATGATGCATTTGTTAATGCGTTTACAATCCATTTCAAAACACAACACATGCTAAACCACCGACTGTTTGGAACTGGTGGGAGTAAATAATGATGAACACCAAAAAAAAAAAAGTTGAAGGAAAAATAATCAATACTACAAAATAAATACATAGACCATGGTGGCATGATAATGGTGGCATGCCAATATAGTAACACCAATAAACGGGCTACATACATTAAGGGGGAATTACTATTCATTCATGACATACTAAATGTTGTAAAAACTCCCTTTTACATGAGGTCAAATCATACAATTGGCTGTAAGAGATTAAACACCTAGAAACAGAAGACTTAGCCAATTGGTTAAGTGTTTTGTTTCTAGATGGCATGCCAATATGTATTATGTGAAACTACATTTAGTACATTTCATTGAAACAAACCAACTCTTAGGCTCTGCAAATACGGTTATGCACATAATTACCGTAAGAACAATAGTCTTAATAATATATTAGGAGGACTTCAGTGTCGACTTTATCATTTAACCCAATAGGGTCTAAAGCAGTGGTGGCAAACCCAAGGCACGGGTGCCAGAAGCGGCACTCAAAGCCTTTTTTGTGGGCACCCAGGCCATCGCCCCAGCACACCAGAGAGGACTCAAAGAATCTTCCTGAAGTTCCAAGCAACTTAAAAGATTCTGCTTTCAGTCATATTTGATACTAACTTTGCTACTTGGGACTGCAGGAAGAGGGAGAATTAGACAGGGTCGAATTCTTTTTGGAGGACCTCCTGCTGGCCCCACAATTCTCTGTGTACATAGGGAAACTGGAAAGAAGCTAAAATGATGAAAATTATCTATCTTTCTACTGTGTTGGTGTCCTCAGGATGCCAATATGATTGAAAGTTGTTTAACAGGGAGCAATAAGTTACTGCTTTAATTTTTGGTTGTCACCTCACGAGAAATAAGCAGGGTTTTGGGTTTCAGTTTGGGCACTTGACCTCTAAAAGGTTTGCCATCACTGGTCTAAAGCATCTGACCATAAAATTCATTTAGCTTCTTTTTGATGCAAGACCTGATTGCCACCTGTTGGGATATGTTAAATTGCCGTAAATCTAAATATACACTCACCGGCCACTTTATTAGGTACACCTGTCCAACTGCTCGTTAACACTTAATTTCTAATCAGCCAATCACATGGCGGCAACTCAGTGCATTTAGGCATGTAGAAATGGTCAAGACAATCTCCTGCATTTCAAACCGAGCATCAGTATGGGGAAGAAAGGTGATTTGAGTGCCTTTGAACGTGGCATGGTTGTTGGTGCCAGAAGGGCTGGTCTGAGTATTTCAGAAACTGCTGATCTACTGGGATTTTCACGCACAACCATCTCTAGGGTTTACAGAGAATGGTCCGAAAAAGAAAAAACATCCAGTGAGCGGCAGTTCTGTGGGCAGAAATGCCTTGTTGATGCCAGAGGTCGGAGGAGAATGGGCAGACTGGTTCGAGCTGATAGAAAGGCAACAGTGACTCAAATCGCCACCCGTTACAACCAAGGTAGGCAGAAGAGCATCTCTGAACGCACAGTACGTCGAACTTTGAGGCAGATGGGCTACAGCAGCAGAAGACCACACCGGGTGCCACTCCTTTCAGCTAAGAACAGGAAACTGAGGCTACAATTTGCACAAGCTCATCGAAATTGGACAGTAGAAGATTGGAAAAACATTGCCTGGTCTGATGAGTCTCGATTTCTGCTGCGACATTCGGATGGTAGGGTCAGAATTTGGCGTCAACAACATGAAAGCATGGATCCATCCTGCCTTGTATCAACGGTTCAGGCTGGTGGTGGTGGTGTCATGGTGTGGGGAATATTTTCTTGGCACTCTTTGGGCCCCTTGGTACCAATTGAGCATCGTTGCAACGCCACAGCCTACCTGAGTATTGTTCCTGACCATGTCCATCCCTTTATGACCACAATGTACCCAACATCTGACTTTCAGCAGGATAATGCGCCATGTCATAAAGCTGGAATCATCTCAGACTGGTTTCTTGAACATGACAATGAGTTCACTGTACTCAAATGGCCTCCACAGTCACCAGATCTCAATCCAATAGAGCATCTTTGGGATGTGGTGGAACCAGAGATTCGCATCATGGATGTGCAGCCGACAAATCTGTGGCAACTGTGTGATGCCATCATGTCAATATGGACCAAAATCTCTGAGGAATGCTTCCAGCATCTTGTTGAATCTATGCCATGAAGAATTGAGGCAGTTCTGAAGGCAAAAGGTGGTCCAACCCATTACTAGCATGGTGTACCTAATAAAGTGGCCGGTGAGTGTAGATGGGTTGACATCAAGCTTTGGGCACCCTCTCCTGTCCTGATTGATATGAGATGCTACCTAAATCTAATGCAACATCTCCTTATGATCTTTCAAATATGACACACTCTGTTTAACAACTTAGTGACCAAGCTCATTTGTACTTTGAAGACCAAGGCCTATTTTTCAAAAGCAGCATGTCTCACTTTATCTGGTAATAACATTAGAACACTTTAACTTACCAAGCTGTTTTTAAGTTTGTTTTTCCGTGACATTTGGTACTTATAGTTAGTAGGATATTTTTGTTAATATATTAAACATTTGCAATATTTATGAAAAAAGGTGCATTTGGTAAACATGTAAAATGTTCTGTTTTTCAAACTGATAGTAACCAATTTTGGTGATAAAACTAACTAACATTTACCATATCTCAGCTTTACATTGGCATCATTTTATAAGTGTCCATGTGTTTTATTACACTAGAAAGATCACAAATCAACAGCAATTTTTCAAGAAAATGTTAGAATCAATTATTTAAACAACCATTTTATTTCTATAGGCGTTTTGGAAGTTCTCTTAATAGAAACCCCCCACGTATCACCCCATTCTATTAACTTCACCCCTCAAGCTATTCAAAACAGCACATAGGAAGCTTGTTAACCCATTAAGTATTTTATAGAACTTCAAAGAAAATGAAGGTTTGATTTGGAATTTACTAATAATTATCATTAATACGTTTGTTAAGCCGCAAAATTTACCCACATTAACTGAATAAAAGTAGAAAATGCATCTACAAATATATTGTGTAGTTTCTTCCGAGTAAGAGGATACACCATATGTTGATGTAAAGTTCTGTCTGGGCACATGGCAGGGAACGGAAGGGAAGGAGCCATTGAGCTTTTGTAGGGCAGAAACGTTTTCAGGTGCCATGACATGTTTGTTGAGTCACTGGGGCTGTGTTCACATGTGGCATTTTGGTAGCATTTTGAAACACAATCCAAATGCTGCACCTGCAATTGCATGTCGAGTTAAGATTGCATTTCCTTTGCATTTAGTTAACGTGTTGGAATGTTGGAAACACAACATTACCAAAACATGTGATTATGAGTGGAGTTTCATTGCTACCATTTTGGGTGCAACCTTTTGAGAACCTTTTATTAAATTGTAAAAAAAAAAATTGTGTTGATTTGGGCGTATTTATCCATTATGGGGTTCACCGCTATGAATAACAGTTTTTATATTTTTAGAGATTTGGGAATTTTGGAATGCGGTGATACCTAATGTATTTTTTTTTTTATATTGTTTTCACTTTTTAAAAATTGTATATTGTTTTATGTGTTGGGAGCTTTTTAATGATTTAATCTTTATTTCTTGGACAGACCTAGGGACCTTCATTAGGCAGTAAAGACAGCCCCCCGTGATCACATCGCGTTGTGTGGGTAGGCAAGGGCGCTCCCCCCCCTGAACAGGTACAAAGATCCCACGGTCGCAGCATTAACCATGGGTTTAAAGGAGTTAAACAATCCGGATAAGAACTCATTCCGATTCGGACTGTTAGAGCAGGGGCCTGGCTGTCGTATGAAAAACCTGTTAGCCTAGCCCAAGTCTAGTTTTTCATACCTGTCGTATGAAAAATCTGTTAGTGACTGCAGAAATCCCTATGGGTGGTCACTAAAGGGTTAACATGTTAGGTATTGTTAAACATAAACTATATGGCCCCCAATTTGGCCAAGGGTAGACCTTACTACAATGCACATATACCTGAATAGGCAGTACAGAGACATCTCCAAAGATCTTTTTGTACCCAGGCCTGAGACCAGGACATTCTCTACACCTACAAGATGTTTCAACCATTGCCATAGAAAGAGATTATTTACTGAAACTGCAGCGGGACTATGGAACTCACTGCCGCAGGAGGGAGTTATGCTGAATTCTTTGTACATGTTCAAGAGGGGCCTTGATGAATTACTTGAGAACAAAAATATGTGCTATAGAAAAAAAACGTTTGTTTAATCTTATAGGATGACCTTATTTACCATCATAGTCTAACAGAAGATTTATCTTGAACTGTGAGTTACCAGTAACTTCCATTAGCATGGAACATTTGTCTGAAGGTTTCAAGGGGGGCTCCTTACATCATATATAACTATGATACTTGGAGTCCCATCCCTGGCACTTCATTCAGTCTGTGATATAATAATAATATTTATTTATATAGCACCATCAAATTCCGTAGCGCTTTACAAATCATAGGGGACATATACAAATATAATATTACATTACACAGAACAATGTGTACAATGTGAACTATCGTCATATGAAACAATATGCGTGAGGGCCCTGCTCACAAGACCTTACAGACTATGCTGACAGATATATCTGTCCACCACACAGTACAGCGGCTGAGCGAGTTCAGGATTAGACTGTGTTTATTATAGTGTTTGCTGTCACCGTCATGACAGAATTATGGCTTTGTTGACTCTCGCTTTCAATGCTCTAGGGCAGTGATGGTGAACCTTTTGGTGACAGAGTGCCCAAACTACAACAAAAATCAACTTATTTACTGTGAATTGCCAACATGGCATTTTAAGCATTAACTTATTTCTACCTGTTCTTCCAATCGTATCGGCCCCCTGAGGAAACAAATACAATTGAAAAAGGAAAGCAAATTCAGACTCAGACATTGTGGCTTCTCTCCAGGGTCTCTCAGTAGAGGAAGAATAGTGGGTCCAGCAGGAGGACCTCCAAAGATATTGCAGTCCTGTCAACACCTTCTCAATTTTCATACAGTTTCAAACAGCTTTAAAATAGCACTAAGTGCAGAATCTCTTGCCTGAGACTGCAGGAAGATTTGGTGGATTTGGTCCAATTTGGTGGACTCTGTCCTGGGGCGATGGTCTGAGTGCCCACAGAAATGGCTCTGAGTGCCAACTCTGGCACCCATGCCATAGGTTAGCCACCACTGCTCTAATGATTCCTAGAAATTCCCTACATGTCCCCAGTGTATAAGGGTGAGTCAGATCAGTAAGGGGATGTGTGTGTGTTGTCAGAGGGGGAGGGATGTCCTGGCCTCAAGATTTGCTATGGCCTACATCAGGATACTGCCACACATTAATGGTAAGACCTGTCAAAGATTTCAATCAAGTGCTGTGCTGGAATTACTAAGAGGACTGGCGCACAATGTGGAATTATAAGGGGCTTTATGAAAGGGGCATTATAAAAGAGCAGCTGCAGGTAAGGGGTATTATAAGGAGATTTGCAGGAAAGGGGGCACAAAGAGGGGGGGCATTGTATATCATCGGCACACAAGGGGTTGGGCTATGGTCAAGACAATTCTTGTTTTTACAGGGTTGGAGACCACTTCTCTAATCCACCCATTCACATGGACTCCCAAAATTCTATATTTGGTTTGACTACTAATTTGTCTAAAGGCAAAACTTGGTTGTCCTCAAGTCCCTAGCATCTATGCATCTCTTGATACATATGATTATTTTAAAATTAGGTTTACTGTCCAACAGGTCCAGCCTTAGTAATTTCTCTTGCAGTTTAACTGAGGAATTGAAAACTTACTTGTACTTTTTGTTTTCTTAGCCCAAGTCTATAACCTTGTATATTAAACTTCCTCTGTAATTTCTCAGCCAAAGACTCACTTAAACATATAACTCCTTAAAATTATACTATCCTCTGTGATAAATACTTGGCAAAGCTAAGTGTAATCCGCTTACATGTTTGTTTAAATTGTTCTTCTGTAACATAATTCTAAAAATTAAAAACAGGGACCCAATATTGACCCCAGTGGCACCCAACTGGTTACAAAATCCCAGTCTGAAGTTTACCATTAATGACAACCCTGTTTTGTATCACTAAGTAAACTGTCAATCCATATGTAATATGTAATGGCTCGGAATCGGGCTCACCTTTCCTCGTGCTTGTAGAAATATAGGTCACTTGTATGGAAAAAAAAATCTGGCACCTCAAAGATGGTGAAAGACAGAATATTCTTTTATTTCATTTCCAAATAGAAACAAAGCATAACAAAAGCGTAAAAACACGTTTTTCGGCTCTTCTGGGCCTTCATCAGATGGTGGCTGCTAAATTACTGTAGGTTTAAATGGAATCTAACCCTCCTAACTGGGCATTTCCTCTTCTGGGGTTGGACTGGTCATTGGTTACCACTGATGTCAAAAATTCACGTGACCTGGTCATGAGATATGTCACCTGATCTTATTACTCCAATCATGTGTACTATGTTTAATCGCTGAATCTTTTCTAACATAAGTAAGCTAACATTCAATGGCAATGAAAAAATTAATGATACATAGTCAATTGTGGATACATGAATACAAATAACTGTATACAATGTTATCTTAGCACAATGTTGAATTGTCTTTCATGTATATGCGGTTAAATTTCCTGTTACGTTATTCAAGCTTAATCTTGAGTTATTGTAATAATATGTTAATAATATTAGTAATGTTAGTAAAAAAACTAAATATTATAGGAACTGTCTTCTCCCCAAAGTTTCCAAAAGAAAGATATGGTCAAGTGTTCTACGTCTGCAATGAAAAATTCAATGGTGAGTAAATCTAAAAATGATAAATTTCGTATTCCTCCCTCCGTAACAGTAGTTTAGTAATGTCACCTCCTCAAGTGTGAAGGAAGTGGAAATTTTCTATTCTATTGGTGAACTTATGTTGGCCTACGCGGTCCCCTACACGGTGGCATGTTTCAATAAAATGTCCTTGTAGCCTCCTATATGTTGGTATAGGAGGCCACCTGGGCATTTTATTGCGTGTATGACATCTTTCAAATTACATATGTAATATCCCTTTATTTTGTATGCCTTGCCTGATTGACCATTTCTTCTTGTGACTAAGAAGGTTTATCATTAAATGTTTTTTTTTCACCTCCTAAATCCACTCTCACCACTTTGTAGAGTGGGTGATTTCTTGTTGCATATCAAGGGAGGTTCCGGAGATTCTGGTCTTTGTGGGTATGTTTCTTTGACTATATGCCAATGTTTTTGATCACGCTATCTACTTTATGTATTATTGGATGAAATTGTCTGACAAATGGTTGACGGGTTAAGTTGATGTTAATGTCGTCATTCTAATCCATTCCAAAATCCCAATTTCACAGTGTTAATTGAATAGTAACAGACCCTGAAATGAAACAACAGAGACTATTAGAAATGAAGAATAGGTTTGTAGAGAGGGGCTATCCAGCAAATCTATTAGAAGAAACAAGTAGATTGACAACATTAACATTAACTGAACAACACACGAAAAGACTGTCAAAGAAACATACCCTCAAGTACTAAAATTTCAGGAACCTTCCTTGGTATGCAACAAAAAAATCACCTTCTCAACAGAACAAATTGATTAGAGCGTATTAAGAAATGTTTCACGACAACCATCTTGGCCACAAGAAGAAATGGGACTTTTCCGTGCCTCTGTTGGCAACAATGTTGTAATGTTACTAAAGGAGTAAAATCCTCATTCACGCAAGGCATACAAAATAAAAGGATATTACACATGCAATTCAAAAGATGTCATATATGCAATAAAATGTCCTTTTGGCCTCCTATATGTTGGTTAAACATGCATAGGCCAACATAAGTTCACCATTAGAGGAAATTTGTGACTTCCACTTCAAAAAATATCATCTGTCTTTATACCAACTAAAATATCAGATAAAAGACATGAAAGAATCACCAAGACAAGGAGGTGACATTACTGAACTACTGTTACTGAGGGAGGCCTTCTGGACCAAAAGAGCTCCAGAACCAAATGGTTTGAACAGGGAATACAAAATTTATCGTTTTTAGATTTACCATATATACTTGAGTTTAAGCCTAGTTTTTCAGCACAAAAATGTGCTGAAAAACCTTAACTCGGCTTATACTTGAGTCAAGGAAAAAACAAACAGTGAACTCACCTTCTGACGCTCCCCGGCACCCATTGCGTCTCCGACATCGGGACCTGGTCCGTCACAGTTTTCGTGACGTCAGCCGCATCGGCACACACTATGATGTCAGCTTGTGGCTGACGTCATGGTGCCTGTGACAGACGGGAGGGGCTGGCAGGCTATATACTCAAGGGGGCAGGCAGGCTATATAAACGAGGGGGCAGGCAAGCTATATACTCAAGGGGGCAGGCAGGCTATATAAACGAGGGGGCAGGCAAGCAGGCTATATAAACTAGGGGGTAGGCAGGCAGGCTATATACTCGAGGGGGCAGGCAGGCAGGTTATATACTCGAGGGGGGCAGGCAGGTTATATACTCGAGGGGGGCAGGCAGGGTATATACTCGAGGGGGGCAGGCAGGGTATATACTCGAGGGGGCAAGCTATATATTTGAGGAGGCAGGCAGGCTATACATTCGAGGGAGCAGGCAGGCAGACTATATATTTGAGGGAGCAGGCAGGTGGCTATATACTCGAGGGGGTAGGCAGGCTATATACTCGAGGGGGCAGGCAGGCAAGCTATATACTTGGAGGTACAGGCAGGCAGCCTATATACTCCAGGGGGCTGGCAGGCTATATACTTGAGGGGGCTGGCAGGCTATATACTTGAGGGGGCTGGTAGGCTACATACTACAGGGGCTGGCTGGCCATATACTCCAGGGGCTGGCTGACTATATACTCCAGGGGGCTGGCTGGCTATATACTCCATGGGACTGTGACCAATGCATTGCCCACCCTCGGCTTATACTCGAGTCGATAGGTTTTTCCAGTTTTTTTGTGTCAAAATTAGGGTTCTCGGCTTATACTCGGGTCAGCTTATACTCGAGTATATATGGTACTCGCCATTGAATTATTCATTGCAGACACAGAATACTTGACCATATCTTGACCATATCTCATATAATTTTTCACTAACATTATTAACATATTATTATAATATCTCAAGATTAAGTTTGAATAATGTAATAGGAAATTTAACCCCAAATACATGAGGCAACTCAACACTGTGCTAAGATAACATTGCAAAATAACAGTGTATGAATTTGTATACTATTACTTTGTATTCATGTATCCACAAATGACTATGTACCATTTGTGTTCTCATTGCCATTGAATGTTAGTTTTCTTACGTTAGAAAGGATTCGGCAATTAAACCTAGTACATGACATGATCAGAGTAATACGATCAAGTGACAAATCAGATGACCAGGTCAAGTGAACGTGACATCAGCTGTGAACAATGCAGAGCCCAACCTCCCTGGAAGAGGAAATGCCCAGTAAAGTGGAGTAGGATTCCATTTAAAGGGGTTGTCCAACACCGTAAAAAAAAAGCTTTACTTATTACCGCGGTACCTTCCAGTGTCCTGTGGTGCCCCTGTAAACAACAACAAATATGAATAGGAAGGGTAGATTGCAGGCTGTAACCCCTCTGGTAAAAACAGAGATGTTTGTGGGGTGCAGGTACTCGATAAAAAGGGGTTTTTTATTCAGTTGACAACGCGTTTCGCACAATGTGCTTCATCAGGTCTAATACAATGCATAAATAATAAATAATAATAACTGAACCAACAGAAAAAAGGTGTGCCACACCATTATGCCTGTGCTGCCACAACATCAAACAGAACACCAACACATTCCAATCCAATACCACCTCTGAATCATTCCAGTTGAGACACCCCATGACTTGTCAGACCAAGTATGTGATATATCTTCTTGGGTGCCCCTGCGGACTTCAATACGTGGGGAGAACGACAAACTCTGAACAAGAGCTCTGAACAAGAGAATCAACGGTTTTAAAGAAATGTTTGAGCAAAATCACCCGATATAAAATATAATTAGCCTATTGATGCTATTTGACTGGAGGCAACCAGGACTGACACCTTCCAGCTATTTTAAGGGATATGGATTGTTTCGCAGGGCTCCCCCACCTTAGAGCAGTGGTGGCGACTATGGCAACTGGTGCCAGAGGTGGCACCCGGAAGCCCTTTCGTGGGCACCCAGGCCTTCACCCCAGCATGAAGTTCGCCAGACAAGACTCAAAGAATCTTCCTACAGAATCTTCCTACAATGTAGGCAAATTTGCCCTCCTCCTTTCAACTGTGTTGGTTTTTTAGGAGGCTGAATGATTGAAAGTGTTCAAAGAACAAGGGAGAATAAGTTTCTGCACTGGCACCTTTGCAATAAATAAGTGGCTTTTGGTTAAAAATTTGGGCACTCGAGACTCTAAAGGTTCGCCATCACTGCTCTAGAGAGTTTGGTATTATCACCCTAATGGTCCCTTTGTAATCTCATGGCTCATTTGTACCATGGCTCAATTATTGACAATTTCTTTGCCTGCTACAATTGCATCAATCTTGTGTCATAGCTTTTTTACTATTACATTTTTACTAACAACAGCTGTTTTCTAAAGCCCTCAGGGGTTTGTTAGAAAAACAATTGTAAACAAACAGAATAATGAAAACCAAGAAACATACCAAGCTCAGGGATAAAGTTTTCACAAAGTATATTGAAGGGCTAGAACTATTTTTTTTTTTTTTAATTACGGTCTGTGTCATTTTTCTGCCTACGCATGTTGGTGATCCGCATTGGCTGGATATCTCCTTTTTGACCAGCATATGAAAGAAAGCTGACCTGTTTTCTGCTGTTTTATTTTCAGTCTGCACTTCAGGGGGAGTTATCCCACCAGTCCATACTGTATGTGGCTGTTGTTGATTTTAAATATTGCACGCTTTTGTACTTATAATTTCATTATAGGAAATTCATCATGATAATTGTGGGATACTTACTCATGGATCCATATACTGTTGTACTCTTCTTATATTTGTTATCCATGGCCTCTTTCCATGGAGTAACAGCCTGTGAAGCTACAGCACAGAGTGGCTCTGGTAACACTCACCAGAGCCCTTCTGGCTCATTAGCATACTGGAAAGAAGGCTTTTAGAAGGAAGGAGCACATGGAAACAAATTTAAGATGATTATCACAGTTAGCTAAGGAGGATTTTCAAATATTCCATATAATATTATGATTTAGGACTTGGACTGAGTTTAACATCCCTGCCAATCCAGTGGCAAGGTGGTTGTTGCGAATAGGACCCTCTCCTTGTCAGGATCTGGTGAGTTTGCGCAACTCAACTGGAAGCTAATGCTAGATAAACTTAGTAACTGCGGCTGTAGCCACTGCCTGGTAAGGCAGAAGTTAACACTGTGAAATGTCTTGTCCAATGATATGTCTTGTGATACTGTAAAGCAAGCTGGAAGCTGATTGGAGACTGATACCACCTGACCAAGGGAGTAGTGGTGGGCAGGAGCACATGGTCTTAGGTCTGCAGAGTCAGTCAGAGTGAGAGACTCCATCTTGGAGCTCTTGCCAGCAAAGCAACCAGAGGAGAGTCCATTACCAGGAAGCAGAAGTGTCCAGGCAAGCTGCCTGACTCATTAGGGCAAGTCAGGAGACTTAAACCCCAGAGCTGAGATCCACCATCTGGATTCTGCTCCATATTTACCAGCCTAGCCTGAAGCTACCTCCAGGCTGTGAACAACCTTCCTGCGGACCAGCTATTTCCCGCCAGCTCACCAGCTTGCTAAATCTGCTGCAACCGTTTGGCCGTTGTTGTAAGTTGATTTGCACAACGCTGCCTTCGTCTAATCCCTGGATCAGGCTGTTACATCACCACGGGCTCCCCATCCATCACCCAGGGATTCATCCTACATACACCTCAGGGGTTGCCCCAGGGAGAAACCATTGAATCACCCTCCCCCTTCATATTTCTTGCACACATCACCTGCCGGAGACCTGCCAGGCTGTAGGTCAGCCCTCCCGCCCCCATACCAAGCACCGCAACCACAATGTGCCTAATGCTGCAGCCACTCCGGTATTCTGGGCCATGACTGCCCCCCAGGCCACAAGAAAAGGCTAGGCCCCGGTGGGGGATGTTGCAAGTGGCATCACGAAAAGGATATTTACTTCTGTGCCTTATATTGGCACTGCCGTTTTATAAAGACAGTGCTTCGCCCATGCGCGAATGGTGCAAATCCTGCCCGGGGAATCAGGAGAAAATTTGCCCCACCACAGCTCCTGGTGGGAAGTACCTAAGCTCCACCACTTGGTGGGAGGACTTCCTACTCGACCTCAATATAGGAAAAGAACTTCAGCGTGCCTCATTCAGTAACACGGAATCGTGAATCATGGCGAGACCATGACTGCTTCCTCTGAAGGATGCACCTGAATTTCTCGAGGCCTCCGAGACTGTAATAGTGATAGCAGCGCATCCCATCTGGCGACCATCCGTTGCGCACTGGCTACATCGTGGACTGACCGGGCTCTGGGGCCCAGAGTCCAGGCTTGGGTACCCCCACAGATTCCCAGAGAGACGGTCCCTGCTCCAAAGCCAGAGAAAGCACTCACGCCCCCAACGGTCCAGAACCAAGTCCTGGCTGCCATTCCAACGGTGTTGACTTCTGCCAGCTCAACTGCGGTGCCCGAGCCTGTGGCACAGGAACCTCATCCAGTACCAGCACCTAAGCAGCCATGTGGTTGCAGTGAAATGCTCCGCTAAAACCTCCAAGAGGTCATCTCAGATCAGCGCCGCCTAGAGCGGGAAGCCCAGCACTTCATGGCTGGGTGATCCACATAAGGCGCCTGGGTGCAGCAGGATCGTACCACAGGATAGGTACGGTCTTTTGACAAGCGGAAAGGTTACGGGTTTGTTACTGAGGACGATTACGACGAGATGGTGATAAACAGGCCCTTTGTAGATCCCAGAGGGAGTCAAAAGGAAAGGATCCTGCACATCCCTGATGGGCTGTAGCCCACATATCCCTGTCAGATTTTGCCCTTGTTCACATAACCGCAGGTTCTCTAATAACTGATAAAAGTCACAGAGTTGAGCTCAGAAGAAATCAGACCAAGACAACGTATGGTATAATATCTATCTAAATCTCTGCAAGGCCAGGCAGATGTGTGTACTTTATTCATGTCACAGAGGATTTTACAGAAATCCTCAGTGGGCTGGACCTGGAATGGTTGGTTAAAGATAAGAAGTAATATCCATAGTTCATTGGTTAGTAAATTATAATATGATCATCGCAAGAACAAAGGCTCTGTTTCTTCTTGGAGTGGGTGGTATCGTAAATCAGCTAAGGCCACATTCTTTCACTGCACAGGGCTCTGTTATCAATCTTCATCCATAGTCTGGCCTCATCTTAGTTTTTCAGGATTTAGCAAGTATATGAAAAATAAAAACATTTTCATTAAACATATAACAATTCTTCACATCCCATTGAGACAGAGAATCTCCTGGACTCTTCCCATTGTTTTATAAGCCAGAAACTTTCCTGGACTTCTCCTCAGTTGAGCTTTGAAAGCACCACTCTCTGCTGAATGCATAGCCACTTCTTCAAAGGACTGTGTCCCTCATATCAAAAGGAGATCCTTTGCTTTTTTCCTTCAAGGACTGTGCCCAGAGAATGGACTCTGATGTATTTGATCTCTCTGAGAGACTGACAGTCGCTACACTGTGAGGAAAAAGTTTATTGATATGAACCTTCACTTGCAGAAAAAAGGAGATTTTTACATGCTAATTTATTACCATCACTATAATGCCTTCGCTTTCAGGTTTAAAAGGACACTTTATCTTGATGTGATGAATATCATGTATTCCTTTTTACAGGAAAAGGACATTGCTATAGTCGCTACTCAAAGTAACCATCCTATGTGTAACGTTATGTAATGTTTATAAGCAAGTACCTATTGGGCTGATGAAAGCCAATATTTGTTTACAAATATAGTAACTAATACTATATGTCAGTTTGCACTAATCTTTTTATAGGCTTTGTAGCTATTTGGATCAGGCTACATTCACACTGTCGCAAGGGGGACGTATATACGGCCGACGTATATACGGCCGATATATGTCCCCCATAGATCGCAATGGGTGCACGGCACACGTGAGGCACCTTACTGCTCCGTACCCGGGAAAAAGATAGGACATGCCTAACTTTAACCCGTATTACTGTGCCGTGCGCCATACATCCCTGTGGAGAGGGGCGGGGGTGAACAGTGCTCTCCCACTCCTCTTCTCCCCGCACGCTGCTGTTGCCCGCCGTGCTACGGTACGGCGGGCAATGGCAGTGTGAATGTAGCCTAAGGCTGTGTTGGACCATCGATATCTCTGTTTCTCTGTTAAATCCTGACCGCAGGGTTATGCCTCAAATCTGAGCTCCGTACTTGTGTGGCCTCTGTAAACTGCGGGTCTCTAGGGGGCTGGGGGTGTCTAAGCAGTGACACCTAGACATCATACGCTATGGGTAAGACCTCAAGACGGCAGGTATACCGTACTATATGTCATATGTTATACGTCTATGATTATGTCACCTAGGTGATGTGTCTTCAGACACATTTCAGGAGTGGATTACAGGACATGGCACCACACCTTACCTAAGAAAACAGTTTAAGGGCGATAGCACCAACTGTTTTTTCCTCATTTATGTCACATATTCTGACACCAACCCCAATTCCTAAAGGCAGGTCCTTGGGCGGTTTGTCTTCTCACACACTAGGGAGTATGTTAACGTCTTAACCCTGCAGAGAGCAGGCTTGAACTCCTAGTGTAAAATGTGGATTGCCCAAGATAGGAGTAAAAGGGCCCAGGACAGAGACCAATTGGAGTTTGAATGGAAACTTCTGCCATACCTGCAGGATCCCTCTCAACGATAAAAAAATGCAGAAAGATTGGAGCGCAATGGACTGGGGGATTGCGCTCCAATCTGGGGACTGGGGTCCCATAGTTTCTCCACCTTGTGGTGAAACATATCCAACACAAGAGTGTCTAAGGCTGCTCTATGATAGAATGCAAAGTCCCCTCTCCACCTGCACCCATAGGTCTCATGAGTAGGCTTCTTCAAATACTAGGAATAAACCCCCAAAGTGGCACGCTAACTTAAGAAGTAATTTGAAAAAGGTGCGTGGTATGTCCTTACGCAAGGTTTGAAACAGATATAAGAGCATTGGCAAGATGTCTTTTTCGGATCATTAGTTCTCCCAAACCATGAAAGAGCCAAAGATTGGCATTTAGGAATCCCCAGTGTAAGTGATCAAAAACTTTTTCAGCATCCATAGATAATAAACACATGAGGGTTCCTGGAGGTCCTAGCCCCCGAGATCAGCAAGATTGTCTTGATCATATTGTCCTGGTCTTCCCTCCCTGGAACAAAATCCAACTATTCCTGATGTATCAGGGGCGGTATGAATGGTTGGAGCTATAAATGGCAATAACTTACAGAATATTTTGGTGTCTACATTTAAAAAGGACATTGGTCGTTAACTTACGCAATGTGTCTGGTCCTTCCATAGTATAGGAATCACTGTACATACACTGTAATGTATGCCTGTAGGGCTATAAATGTCTGTTTTAGAAGAATGGTGGCTCTAATCCCACGGAATAATATGTGGAACATGTATAAAGACATTTAAAAGGTACTGTGTGTAGTTTGTGGGGATGTCCCTGGTGACAGGTTATTTATGGCTATGTTAGGACAGTACATAGTCAACATGCTAAAATCTGCTATTCCTATCCATTCTGATTTATTGAGAAGTATCAAACTATAATTTCTATGGGAACTAATGTAATACAACACTTTTCAGGTAAATGATTACACAAAAATACTAATAGTGTGACATTTGTTTTATTTATACTGTACAGTAATGAATACATATATTTTACAGTTAGCAGTCACTTCCAATTTATTAACCAGGGTGTGAGGTAAAAGTATCACAAGTCATTTTTTGTAAGTCACTGTTTTCTAGGGTCACTGTTCAAAGCATCAATGATGAACTGCAAAGTACGTTGGTAGATGAATGAATCCTTACTCTTTGGCTTGCAGATGTTTAGATGGTTGACTTCCACAGGAATTATTTCACCAATACCCAAATCTGTACGGGAATAAATTCACAGAAAAAATTGTGAATTGACAATTGTGGAAACCAAACACATTCAAATACTTTATCACTACATACAATGCATAACCGGATGACAAGTAAAGAACTCTTGGGCATTTTGGGATGCTCTCTGTGCTTCATTTTAACATCTCAATTTTAACAGTAATTTAACAAGTCACTATTAAAAGCATGGAATACTAATAGAGAATAATGAAATGCAACATAAATGTAATTGGAAGCTATTATACGTATGTAGAGGTTTTCATCAAAACTTTGTTTTTACCACCTTATCTGTAGGTTTGTTGGAGTGCGTCTTTGTCAAGACACACTCCTACAAACTGGAATTTTTCTTATTTAGCTCAGTCATATTGGTTGGTGAAAGTTTGTGAGCAAATTTTCAGGTCAAGCCAAATATTCTCAATGGAATTTAGGTCGGGAATTTGACTGGGCCTTTTCAACACATAAATATGCTTTGATTTAAACAATTCCATTCAAGCTTTGGCTCTATTTTTAGGGTAATTGTCCTACTGGAAGATGAATGTACACCTTAGTTTCGAACCTTTTGAAGTCTCAAACAGGTTTTCTTCCAGTATCACTCTGTGTTTAGCTCCATCCATCTCACTGTCAACTCTGAGCAATTTCCAAGCCCCTGCTGCAGCAAAGCAAACATCCTTAAAGCTTGATGCTTCTACCATAATGCTTCACAGCCAGCTTAGAGTGATGTGCAATATTGGTTTGCCTTCACACGTAGTCTTTGCCATTTAGGACAAACATGGAAGTGTTGGCCTTATTTGACCAGAGTACCTTCTTCCACATGCTTGCTGTGTCCCCTCCAAGATAATGTTCCACAGCTCTATCAACGCCAGACATGCCCAAAACATATGCACTATTTCTGTCCCTTCAGCTAGACACCTTGGGCAACATGTATCCTCCCTCAATCCCATCTTACACATCACCACAGGGGTGCTATATGCCCTATGCAACAAAAACAACTGGGTCCGTCTCTGCGCTACATTTAATGATACTTTACTCAGAGACTCCAAGATCTCCTCCCATTAATCATCTGGTAATTCTCCTATGTCTAGGTCCTAGTTTCTACTCACCTTGATATAATATAACACGGATCTAGTAATACGCATGCCCAGATATTTAAACTCCTCCACTGGGCGGCATAATTCTTGGATAATGGTAACAATGCCAATTTTGTCCAATTGATCCTCAGACCAGAGTAGCCCCCTTATTCACAAAGCACCTCCATTACCACAGCTAATTATTGCTTGACATACGCTGTACAATGCAATCCTCTTCAGCATTGCAGAGTTGTATCAGAGTTTCCTCAGAGTTTGATGAGTGAAAAACTGACATTTTTCTTCAGATTCATAGCAGTTTTCAGTCAGAGTTTTTTCAGTGTTTCAATTTTTTGCGTTTGTTTGATCACTGTTTTACGTGCCTCCAATAGAATGTGGTTAACTTTTCTAAGGCAATGCAATGCGTTTGTGTGTGCGGGAGTTTTTCACAAACACGTGAGTGAAAAAAATGCATGTCTGATAGAACCCATTGAATACAATGGGTCAGAATCCAATGTTAAAACGTTCATGTGAAAGGGGCCTATGGGATATCATAGTACATTTAAGTTGGTGGCTGTAATGCTTAAAAACTAGGAAAAGTTCAATGAATCTTTTTGAATAGATTGAAACTTCTGAAAAAAACTCAGGAAATAAATTCTGAAACCCAGAGACTATTTATTTAAACACGCAAGTTACAATTCCTAATACAGGCAGTCTCAAGGTTCAGTACAAGATAGGTTCTGCAGGTTTGTTGAGTTTGTATGTAAGTCGGAACTGTATATTTTATCATTGTAATCCCAGCCAGAACTTTTTTGGTCTCTGTGACAATTCGATTTTAAAAATGTTGGGTTGTCATAAGAAACAGGATTAACAATAATTCTTAATTGCAGACACATTTTATAACTGTTATAGCTGTTTATTGTAGCCTAAGACTAATGTACAATAAATTGTCAAAATACAGAGGTCTGTTTCTAACTTGGGGTTGTCTGTAAGTCAGATCTTCTTAAGTAGGGGACCGCCTGTATATCTGTTTTTTTTTGTCAACATTGTCACTTGTGACCCTGCAATCCATATTTCAGATGGTAGGCACACCTGTGCCCCTCTCCATGGTGGCACCCCGGTCCCGACTCGCTTACCTCTCCGCGTTCCTGCTCCCGTCGCGGGTGGCCAGAGCACGTGCCTTGGCACTTGCAGTTTTAAAGGACCAGTGCGCTGCTACTCCCGTCCCATCCCGGCTGGCCAGCGAGCGTGCGCCCTCACTTGCAGTTTTAATGGGCCAGCGCGCCGCTGGCCACTTCCGGGTTTCTTTATAAGCCGGCTTCTCCGAGCAGCCCCTGCTGGATATTTGACTGTTTGCCAATGAGAAAGCTTCTCCTGCGTTATTTCTGTATTCTGATCTCCTGTTGTGACCCCAAACCTGACCCTGACTTTGTACCCTTGTCCCCTCCCCTGACGACCTGCCTGTCCCTGACCTCGAGCCTGTTTAGTGTTCCTGTACCTCAACCTTGGCTGCCACTGCAGACAAGTCGCACCTGTGGAACGACCTGGTGGCACCATGCCGCTGCAAGACAATCCTGCTTTGCGGCGGGCTCTGGTGAAGACCAGGTGCCACTTGGACTCCAGTCCCAGGTGTCGGTTTGTGTCATCGTCCGTAGTGGTCCAGGGGTTCACTGATCCGGAAGCCAGACATATTTTTTTGAGCTACATACATAAGCAAAAACAACCCCCCATCTCACACCAAGTCACAATACCCGACATATCTTTTTTAGTAAATTTGTGTTTATATTTGCACAAAAAAGATTTCTCTCTGTAATTTATAAATAGCCAACTTTTTTCCAGTGAAAAACTGGAATTCTGTCCAAATACTCTTGTTTCGCTCACAGCCCTACAAGTTCAGTAAAAAAAAAATCAGTTGTCAATTCATCCATAAATTTAGCAAAAGAACAGAAATGCACTTGGAAAATATGCCTTAGAATTTCCATTACTTAGGGAAAGCATGTACTAATACAGACATGGTATTTTTTATTTTGATCTTAGCAGGAATTGGTTAAGAAACATCAGGAATTAAGTGTTAAAATGTTGGATGGATACTATATTAAAAATATGATTAAAAAACATAGATCAATGAATTGAAATTGTATTGAAGATGTCCTTACCTGCTGATTCTGCTGGTACCACATGCATTCTTATCATGCTGCCTACCCGTGTTGGTAATGTTTCCGCAAAGCTGAGAACTTGAATGTCCTTGTTTTTGGCAAATTCTATAAATTCTTCATTTAGTTCTTTCAGTGCTGGGGAATCTTTAAGAAAATAAATAGTGAATTAATTGTAAACTTGTAAGAACATTGTGAAATGAATAAAACTTAAAACTGAATAGCAGAAAAGAGAGACCACAAACTAGTAGAAAAGAGGGCCACCCATTTTCCCCAAGGTAGAAGCATATATACAAATTAAGAGTAGTAGCATTGTTCGGTGCTCATACATACAAGATAAAAGTTACTTTAATTACAATTTTTTCATATCTATGTGCCCAGTTTTCCGGTGCAAACCCCTAATAAATGTCCCACATAAACGGTTGTTGCCATTACACTCAGCTCTGTCTTGATATTAAGCAGACAGAGTTGGGATTGTCAAAGCATCGCCTACCACCTTTAAAAATGGCACTTGTTCCTGATATATCTTTCACATTGTGATAATGTTACACCAGTTGTAGATTTTTCTTTTGTTTATTTTTTATTAACTGGATTTGACATGCTTTCATTTATTACAGCACAACATTGCATTAAAGGCAGGAGACTCTCCATATCGTCTTAAGAGCCATTTCTGCACAGGGGATAATCGGGTGGAGAAAGGGACTTCAAACAGATCTGCTGGCACCAACGTTCACATTTCAAGAACAAGGAAAGCTGCATTAGTATGCATACCTTCGAGAGGTTCCCTGGGCAATGTGTGTGTATGGAGGGAGGATTTCCCACCTAAATACACAAAGAAAGATGATATTTGTCCCATAACTTGGACAAACTGGTGAATCCAGAATAACTCCTTTGCCAGTCTCAGGAACTCTATCATCACTGGAAGGCTGTCCTAAATTCTCTTTGATGCGTTCCCACAGCCAAAGTATTTCCAACTAACTATCTCATAGTAAGGCTATATTGTTTTGATCTGTTTATGTTTATATGAGTGTATTTCCTTTCACATATATTAAAGTGTCAACCTTAATAAGCCTCTCCTTATAGCCTTCCAAATCTAAGTTTTGGAAAAGATTTACGTTACCAGGTTGTTTTCGCATAGCATATTTAGTCATTGAATGTTCTGTGTAAATTATCTGAGTGGATGAGGTGCTTACAGCCTTCTTACAGGTAGTTTTGTGCGCTTGGGGGTAGATTAAGCGTAAAGATGCCATATTGGTAAGTGGGTGGAGATTATAGGATAAATTGTGTGGACTCCCTGGTGTAAGTATAACCCATAATTGGACTTGAGTCATAAAATTCTTTCTGATGTGTGTGATGAGCCACCCATCACAAACATTTTAAAGAGTTTTATACTTATATTGTACATATACTTGTTAGCTATCGCCAAATTATAATTGTATCATATCCTAGTATGCATATAAATTATACAGTTAAATTGCAAACTTTGCAAAATGAATTAAAAAAAGCTTCTCTGTGACTTATTTTCCTGTTTATTTCTCCTGTAGTGAGTAGTATATCTGAAAGCCTTCTAAAGTCCTCACCTTCAATTAAGGAGGCTAATCATTAACTCTTTCCATACCTAAAGGATATTTCCTTGATGATCCAGCTCTCTGAGGTACTGTCTGTAAAGATTTAAGTCATTAGGAACATTTTGAGGCTCCTATATCTCTCTGCTGTCAGCGGAGTAGGGAGACAGATAACTGATTTGTAAAAACTTCAATAAAGAAAAAGACATGGGAAAAAAGGACACAAACATATATATTTAATAATGTATATCACTAAGCTAACTATTATCATGTGCACTATTATGTATGCAAGGTCTATGTCTAAAGTTTAGTGACACTTTAAGCCAAACATGACATTATCTCTAAGAGCATAATTTAACACACACTTGATAAAAATAAATAAATGGTATCTTCTTTCTGCAGCCCTTATAGAAATAAAAAGTGACAATAAAATGACAGTATTGTTGAACTGTCTATTACTTCTTGTAGAAGATAGAATAGCATTTGTTGGCAAAAGAGCTTGCCAATCTGTTTTCATTTTCTACACAATATTGTTTTCTATTGACATTGTGTTGGTATGGCAAGAAGATAAGCATAAGGTTTGTGAGTTTGCATCATATATTAATGACAATACTGTTAATTTACATTTTACGTTGGAATATCCTACTTTAGACATACATTTTCTAGATATCAACCACCATGTATACTAAACGGTTGGCAGGAAATTCCTTATTTTCGGCATCTAGTTGCCACCCTTCTCACACGATATTAAAGCTATCCCCTTTCTTGGGGGCTAATGTTCTAATGTTTCTATATGTTCTAATGAGAAGAGCTTTTTAGAACAATCCACTAATATAAGACGTAAATTAGAAAAGAGATACTCAAAACCACTTTTAGAATGCAGCTTAAAGAAAGCAAAATTGATAAATATAAAAAAGTTTTAATAGGGGAACATAGGAATAAATATAAAGAACATTCTTATAGTACACCTACGTTTATAATCCCATACAGCCTTCAGTTTACTGCCATAAAAAAGATAAAAATATGTGCCCATTCTTAACCAAGATACTATTCTCTATGAAATACATAGAAGCTAATGGGCCCCAGGGCAAAGTCTGTGCCAGTCCCTAACTATAATGTATGGTTTATAATACTAGTCTTCTCATATGGGAAAGTGACACCTTATGGGACCCCTATGCCTCTTAGGCCGGGACTGTCTGCACCCCCTCAAGTTACACACCTGATGAAATAATAAAGAACAGACACAGAAGTGTTGTAAAATGAGGCAAGAGGCAGTAACATATTTTGTTATCAATGTAAAATGTAAAATCAAAAAGCAATAGATGGTTATCTGTGAAAGGTTTCAGAATATAACATTGTTTATCAACTCTGGCATACACAAGGCTGTATTTGCAACATGCAGTACCCTCTGCACATGTATATATGTAGGTTGTACAATTCAAAAATGAAAGACAAGAGTTGTACAACATATAACTTATCTAAAAAATTGTGATGTTAATGCTTCTAGTGCAGCTAAACACTTTGTGGATATCCATGTCAAAGATTTCTCCTCCCTACAGTTCTATGGCATTGAAAGGGTTAACTGTCCACCTCGAGGGGGTGATTGGAGAAAGCTCCTAATCAAGAGGGACACATTTTTGATTTTGGCTTTAAACTCCAGACATCCAAATGGCATGAATTCAAAAATGATCTGTCTTATATTAATTATTAATTTTTAATGCATTTATTATACATCTGAATATTTCCATTGTATTAATGTGATACATATGTCCTAAGAAGGTTTTAACTCACAGCTGTTTTTCCACACACAACTGGAAATGGTGTGTGTGGTTAGCCAGGTGTATTTATTGTTAGATGGTAGAACATACCTTTATTTATTAAAGCTTAAGGATACAGCCCGAAACATGCAGGGTCTTTAACCTACAACTGACAGTTTTTAATGGATGAGAAATAAAGGACGTTAATGTTACTACAATGTGCCATGACAACTCTTTTGCCTTTGATTAGTTCAGCCTGGAGAAACAGGCCAAAGTAGCGGTAAATTTAATGGTCAGCTTGTGAAAAGCTACATGAAAGGATTTCTTATATGTGAAGTAACAAGTGCCTCACCTTTGCTAAGCTCCTTAACTTCAATAGATGGGAAAAGGAGCAGTCTTGCGTTAACTGAATATTCTGCCAGTCGAGAGCCATGGTGGGGAACACTGTAAAAGGCAATGCCTCTTGTATTCTTCACAAAATCTTGTAAGTCTTTATTCCTCGATGCATTTACCAACATCTTTTTCACTAATAATCCTGAAGGTAAACAGTGAATATAAATCTTTATCTTGAATACAGTTTATTTTATAATTTTCTTTACAGTGAAATTAGAGTCCAAATATATTTTATGCTGTCTAAATATATATATATTTACATTTACATATATTTACATATATTGTATATGTAATTGTGAGTAATGTGTGCAGAAAGAACATTGCCCATTATAAGTGTCATGTGCAGTTTTTAACACAATCAAGTAACAAATAATAAACCCTCTATACTACATATACTTATTACACTGGCATGCTTGAGAGCAAGAAAATTAGGTAAGAGGTGCCCCCAAGCATTACTAACAGGTGTCATATAACGATCTATGTTTATTTCAAGGCAAAAACACTGAAGGCATCTTTTAAGCATGGTTTGCACCAAAACTATTGAGGCATTTATGGGGTTCTCCTAGTTACTTCAATATAGTAAAACTGTCATAATTGATAGTAAAACTGTTGTAATTGATAAGTAAAATAATAAATATACTTTTCAAAATTGTAATGTTTTGTTCTGTATGCATCTATTTTACCGTTTCCATTATTAACTTATTTTATGTTTTGAAAGAAAGAGTTTATAAAGGATTCATAGATTAAATAAAGGGAAAGTAAAGAACTGTTATCTAATGTGGAAACCATAATTGTAAAAAAGTAAGATTTTTTTTTATAAGAAGAGGGCTTCTGATACAATAAAAAATTATATTTGACACTAAAGGCAGGACTTAGGTTACGTACAAGATAGGTTCTTTAAGCTTGTTCTTAAGTTCAATTTGTATATGTTACTGTAGAACAGGTATATTTTAAAATTGCAGCTACAAACATTTTTTTTTGTCATAGTGACAATTGGTTTTTCAAAATTGTTTGTGTAAGCTCCTTTGGCAGTGGTGGCGAACCTATGGCACATTTCTGTGGGCACATACATTACCGCTACAGCTCTAGTTAGACTGAAGACCCTGCAACACACTCGGAGTTTCAGTGATTCCTGGGCCTCTTTGCTATATTGGTTTCTTGTGGGCAAAATGAGTGTCAACAGAGTGATACTCTACCTGCTCTGTATGGTGGCATATGGTGCTGCTAGTGATCGTCTCATGGACGGTGTTGGGGATTAGGCCTTAGGCCTCATTAACAGTACTGGATCCTGGGCTTACCTTTTAGATAGGTGGAGAGGGGAGGGGTAGTAATCTCCCCTCAACCCCCCCCCCCCCTCTCCATTTAGAGCCTAGCGGCCCATCACAGTGCGGTGAGACACCATATGCTCGCTGCACAATGATTGGGTGCCATAGACTACCCATTGGGGTAGTAATCTGTGTGCGGTATATAAATAATTATATATAATTATATAAATTATTATTATCAGATCCTGGCCACAATTACGGTGTTTTGAATGGGGCCTTAGAAGGAGAGGAGAGAATATGCAATGCAGGAGGAGTGATCATCATCCCACCACGGACAGCAAATCCGTAAAAATTTATTGAGTTTGTTATTCAGGATTGTAAGATGAAATGTATTTATAGCATAAAGACTACTTGTTGTGTGTTTTGTAGAGAAAAAAAACTCAGGTACTTACCTCCCATGCTATGTGATACCCATATTATTGGCCTTTTCCCAACCCCAGCCATTTTTAGTTTATTAAGGAGCTCAGAGCTTCGGTAAGCCATAGATTTCCTGAAACACAATTAAACCCGATTCAGAGTGAAATTAGTCTTAATGCAAATGAAGTGTTATAACCGTATAGCAAAACATTATAGATCTTTCTTATATACTTTTTTTATGATTCTTTTCTGCTGCCATAAAATTAGAACAATTATTACATATAGAGGCTGTAAAGCAATTGAGATAATGTACTTTTCACAGCGTAGACTACATCTCATTTTTAGCATACAGCAGGCGGATACTGTGACATATCTGTCACAGAATTGCAAAGTAAGGATCGATTTTTAGCTTGCAATTTTTTTAAATAGTCACCCAAAAATTGCAAGGTCCCTCTTCTAGCCCCATGGTGAATGTGCTTGTGAATCTTGTGATTATTTTGCGACCAATTAAGAAAAAATTCCAGACACTGCTAAGAGATTTAATAAAGGACCAATGCCACATTAATAAATCTGACGGCCAGTGGGGCTCCAAAGACTGACACAGAACTATCACAGGGAGCCTGCCTAACAATAAATAACCCCCTTGGCCGTATGCAAAAAACGGAAGTGAATGTAGTCTAAGGGTTTGCCACAATAGTAATAAAAAAAAATTCTCATTATACTATTACAGTACCATTTACAGTGCTCCTCCTTTCATACATACATTTGACAGGTCAATTGACAATCTTGACATATGATTTACTACATGGAAATGGCTGTTGCTGTTCACGAATTACTTTTACAATTATTTGTATATATTATTCAATGGACAGCATGGTTAGTTGTGAGGGGTATATATAGGAGATACTGATGAGTTTTAATGTATTATTTGATTTTTTCAAGGGACAGTATGGATAGTTAAGAGGGGTGCATTGTGGAGATGTTCTACAAGCATCAAAATACAAATAAATGTTAAGGATTTGGGAAAACAAAGAAGAGATGCAAAGCTAAAACCTCACTTTTACTATTCAAAATTAAAAACTATTTGTACCACTCAATTAAAAAAGTTAGAAACCGGATTTTTTTTTTTTTTTTTTACTTTTTGACCATAAGCTAAGTAAATCAGTAAACCTCTAAATTATGTTCTAGAATTAGCATAATCAGTCATTTATATTATATTGATTTTGTAACATGCAATTAAAAACTTAGGGTAATAAACATGATTTGTATAGTTGAAAGAGATTTATTGAAACAGAACAATAAATACACAAAACAAATAGTCATTGAACCCATAGAGGGGGAAACATATTTGGGTTGCAACCCCATAATGAAACAAGCTATGAGTGATGATGATCTTGTGTAGTAATCAAGAGCATGAAAAACTTGTGTAGTAATCAAGAGTCTTACAACTTTCAATATAAGAATATAAAAATAACAGAAAAACAGAAGGGGGAAAGATTGTAAGAGATGAAGGGGGAAGGAGGTTCATCACAACACTGCAGGAAGACCCATAGTAAACAATGGGGTAGAGGGGATGCAGCTCCCCAGGCCAGGTGCTGTTAGTTTCCTTGGAGCCAGGTGACTGCTGGAGTGAGATCCCCAAAAGCCAAACATTCCTGTAGATGTCCTCGATAGCAGACCAGAAAGGGGCAAATTCCCCTACACTTCAACCAGATATACAAATGCAACCAGAGGCTTCACAACATCTTGTAGGTGACACAGTGTAAAATGTGGTGTAGCCTTACTGGTGTCCTATACCATTGGGGGCGTATTTTAAAGTAAGTCTCTTGGATTTTACCAGACCAGGAACATCTTTTTTTTTTTTTTTTTTTTAAAGATGGTTTGACCATAAACTAAGTGGAACTGTGAAACACTAAATTAATTGTGTGTTTGAATATGTATATTCAGTCACTTATATTATATAAATGACTGAAAATGCATCATATTTATTTGCAATTTGGTTGCAATATTTGCAACTATAAGTCACAGGTGGGAGAGGTCATATTGGCTTTTCGATGGAGAAGAAATGTAATTTTGGAGGAGTTCACCAAAATGGGCAATGCTAGTATATTTGGAGAAAGCAACAGCTGCAAATGATTTAGATGAGAAGAGATGTCTGTGTTTGCTAGATGGCAGCCCTGGTGTGGAGTAAATTAATCACTTCTATATATTTATAGATATATATCGTATATTCACTTCTGGTATAGAATGGTGAAAAATGTATTTAATCAGCCACCAATTGTACAAATTCTCCTACTTAAACAAATGAGAAAGGCCTGTAACCTCAACTATGAGAGACAAAATGTGAAAACAAGTCCAAAAAATCATATTGTTTGATTTTTAAAGAATGTATTTGCAAATTGTGGTGGAAAATTATAATAATTTCTAGCTCTCACAGACCTGTAACTAAGAGGCTCCTCTGTCCTACCGTCATCACCTGTAGCAATGTAAAATGTTTGAACTTGTTATTAGAATAAAAGACACCTGTCCACAACCTCAAACAGTCACACTCCAAACACCACTATGGTGTAGACCAAGTAACAAAGAAACAAAGTTGTAGTCCTACACTAGGCTGGGAAGACTGAATCTGCAATATGCAAACAGCCTTGTGTGAAGAAATCAGCTGTGAGAGCAGTAATTAATGGAAGACATAGAAGACCACTGATGATTCCCGTCTATCAGGGGTTGACGCAAGATCTCAGTGAGCAAAAATTCCAGAACCACAAGGGGGACCTAGTTAATGACCTGCAGAAAGTTGGGACCAACGTAACTAAGGCAAGCCTAAGTAACACATTACGCTGCGGGGACTCAGATCCTGCAGTCCCCCTGCTTATGCCAGTACATATCCAGGCCCGTCTGAAGTTTGCTACAGAGCATTTTTGACGTCCCAGAACAGTATTGGGGGAATGGCATGTGATCAGATGACACCAAAGGAGAACTGTTTGGTAGTTGCATCATAAGAACACCATACCTACTGTGAAGCATGGGGATGGCAACATCATGCTTTGGTGCTGTTTTTCTGCAAAGGGAACAAGATCACTGATTCGTGTACATGAAAGAATGAATCGGGTCGGGTCGTGTGAGATTTTGAGTGCAAACATCCTTCCACCAGCAAGGGCATTGAAGATGAAACTTGTCTGGGTCTTTCAGTATGACAATGGCAACAAAGGAGTGGCCTAGCCAGTCTCCAGATCTCAACCCCATAGAAAACCTTTGTAGGGAAATTCTGTGATGCCCAGCTACAGTCGCAAAATAAGGAATGGGTCAACATACCAGCAACAGTGTTTGCCAAGCTTGTGAAGACTTATGGAAAATTTTTGACCTCTGTCATTGCCAACAAAGAATATATAACAAAGTATTGAGATGAACTTTGACTAAATACTTATTTTCCACCATAATTTGCAAATAAATTATATATACAACAAAGTATTGAGATGAACTTTGACTAAATACTTATTTTCCACCATAATTTGCAAATAAATTCTTTAAAAATCAGACTATGGGACTCATTTATTAAGGGTTCGAATGCCGCACTTTTGTTGGGTTTTCCAAATATTTCCATTTGGCGCCGACTTGCCCTAGGACTTTGGCGCACGCGATCGGATTTTGGCGCATCGATGCCGGCTTGCACACGACGGAAATTGGGGGGAACAACCTAACAGATTTGGACAAACTGCGGAATTTAAAAATGCGATTGCGTCGCAAGATCAAGCACTCACATGCACCGGGAAGAAGCAGGTGAGCTCCGGCGGACCTCAGCGCAGCAGCGATGGATGCAGGAACTCGGACACACAATGTTAGTGAATCGCGCTGGACCCGAATCCTCATCGGACAACACACTGGGGGATCGTGACAGGACCAGGTAAGTAAATCTGCCCCAATGTGTTTTTCTGGATTTGTTTTCACATATAGTCTCTCCGCGGTCTACCTATGGTGTCATTTACAGGCCTCTCTCATCTTTTGAAGGCCCTGGGCATATGTCAGCGGCGATGGAGAGGAGGAGAGGTGACTCCTCCCCTCTCCATTGCAATGCATTGCACACGGCCCGTAACATGGGGAATGATAGGACATGTCCAATCTTTTCCCCGTGTACGGAGCGGTACAGTGCCGACCATGGCCATCTATTGGGGGACGTATATGTACGGTCCCAAGCCAGGGGCCATACATAAGTCCCCCTGACGGTCGGGTGCTTGGGGTGGGGCCTAAGTAGGAGAACTTGCACAGTTGGTGGCTGACTAAATACTTCCCCCCTCCACACTGTATATGTGTGTGAGCGACATATCTATGTGTGTAGTATAGTAATTGCTTTTAATTGAAGGTGCATAGTTATTGTGGGGAACATGCAATTCTAGCATATTTAAGGGGGATCAATTTCATTTTTTTGCCTCAAGAAAAAAGGCTAGGTGCCCCTCTGGAGTCAAAGAAAGAGTAAGGCGATTTATCAGCATTTGTACAGCATTTGAAGACAAAAATTCATAGTATATAAGGCTGGAAAAAGACGTAGGTCCATCAAGTTCAACCTTTAACCCCTTAAGGACCAGGCCCTTTTTCGTTTTTGCATCTTTATTTTTCACTCCCCACCTTCAAAAATCTATAACTTTTTTATTTTTCCATGTACTGAGCTCTGTGATGGCTTAATTTCTGCGTAAGAAATTGCAATTTATAGTGACAGTATTTAATATTCCATGCCGTATTCTGGGAAGTGGAAAAAAAATTCTAAATGCAGTGAAAATGATGAAAAAACACATTTGCGCCATTTCTTGTGGGCTTGGTTTTTACAGCTTTCACTGTGCGCCCCAAATGACATGTCTACTGCATTCATTGGGTCAAAGCGATCATGGGGACACCAAATTTGTATAGTTTTTATGTTTTCATACATTTACAAAAATTAAAATGAATTCGTGTCCATGAAAGAATGAATGGGTCGGGTCGTGTGAGATTTTGAGTCAACATCCTTCCACCGACAGGGCATTGAAGATGAAACTGCTGGGTCTTTCAGTATGACAATGACCAAGTAACCACACGGCAACAAAGGAGTGGCCTAGCCAGTCTCCAGATCCAACCCCATAGAAAACCTCTGTAGGATTGAAATTCTGTGATGCCCAGCTACAGTCGCAAAATAAGGAATGGGTCAACATACCAGCAACAGTGTTTGCCAGCTTGTGAAGACTTATGGAAAATTTTGACCTTTGTTGTCAAAAAAGAATAATACACAGTATGAATATGAACTTTGACTAATACTTATTTCCACCATAATTTGCAAATAAATTATATATACAACACAGTATTGATGAACTTTGACTAAATACTTATTTTCCACCATAATTTGCAAATAATTCTTTAAAAATCAGACTATGGGACTCATATTAAGGGTTCGAATGCGCACTTTTGTTGGGTTTCCAAATTTCCATTTGGCGGCCGACTTGCCCTAGGACTTTGGCGCACGCGATCGGATTTTGGCGGCATCGATGCCGGTTGCACCGACGGAAATTGGGGGGGAACAACCTACACGTTTGGACAAACTGCGGAATTAAAAATGCATTGGTCGCAAGATCAAGCCTCACATGCACCGGAAGAAGCAGGTGAGCTCGGCGGACCGCACGCGAGATCGGATATGCAGGAAATCAACACACAATGTTAGTGAATCGCGCTCATCGGACAACACCCGGGGGATCGCGACAGGACGGGTAAGTAATATGCCCCAATGTGTTTTTTCTGGATTTTGTTTTCCACTTAGTCTCTCCTCGTTCTACCTATGGTGTCATTTACAGGCCTCTCTCATCTTTTGAAGGCCCTGGGCATATGTCAGCGGCGATGGAGAGGAGAGAGGTGACTCCCTCCCTCCCCTCTCCATTGCAATGCATTGCACACGGCCCTAACATGGAATATAGGACATGTCCAATCTTCCCCGTGTACGGAGCGGTACAGTGCCGACCATGGCCATCTATGGGGGACGTAATATGTACGGTCCCAACCAGGCCATACATAAGTCCCCCTGACGGTCGGGTGCTTGGGGTGGGGCCTAAGTAGGGAACTGCACAGTTGGTGGCTGACTAAATACTTCCCCCCTCCACACTGTATATGTGTGTGAGCGACATATCTATTTGTGTAGTATAGTAATTGATTTTAATTGAAGGTGCATAGTTATTGTGGGGAACATGCAATTCTGCATATTTAGGGGATCAATTTCATTTTTTTGCCTCAAGAAAAAGGCTAGGTGCCCCTCTGGAGTCAGAAAGAGAAGGCGATTTATCAGCATTTGTACAGCATTTGAAGACAAAAATTCATAGTATATAAGGCTGGAAAAAGACATAGGTCCATCAAGTTCAACCTTTAACCCCTTAAGGACCAGGCCCTTTTTCGTTTTTGCATCTTTATTTTTCACTCCCCACCTTCAAAAATCTATAACTTTTTTATTTTTCCATGTACAGAGATCTGTGATGGCTTAATTTCTGCGTAAGAAATTGCAATTCATAGTGACAGTATTTATATTCCATGCCGTATACTGGGAAGTGGAAAAAAATTCTAAATGCAGTGAAAATGATGAAAAAAAACACATTTGCGCCATTTCCTTGTGGGCTTGGATTTTACAGCTTTTACTGTGCACCCCAAATTACATGTCTACTCGTGCGATAGGTTTTATAAAGTTTACATACATTTACAGGAATTAAAACCTGTATAAATTTCATACTTCACTGAGCTGTGAATAGTGTCATTTTTTGTGACTTGATGATGTTTTCAATGCCTCTATTTTTCAGACTGTACGACCTTTTGATCACTTTTTATTGAATTTTATATATTTTTCAAGATGGCAAAAAGATGCCATTTGCAACTTCGGGCGCTATTTTCCGTTACAAGGTTAAACGCAGTGAAAAAACACTATTATATTTTGATAGATCGGGCATTTTCGGACACGGTGATACCTAATGTGTTTATGATTTTTACTGTTTATTTATATGACTTCTAGGGAAAGGGGGGTGATTTGAATTTTTATGTTTTTTTAATATGATTTTTTTTTTTCACTTTTTTTAATTTATTTTTTTTTACTATTTTTCAGACTTCCTAGGGTACTTTACCCATAGGTTGTCTAATCAATCCTACCATTGTAGGATCGCACATTGTAATAGATAGCCTAAAACATGATAGCATCGGATCTTTGTGTGACCCGAGGCTGTCATGGCAACAGATCGCTGCTCCCCGATTACGTCATGGGGAGCGACGATCGGAGCCAAGATGGCGGCACCCACGCGCCGACTCTTTAATGCCGCCGGTAGCTATCCCGGAAGTGATCAAAGGGTTAACACCCGCGATCAGGTGCTAGCACCGATCGTGGGTGTTAGCGACGGGCGTTTGCTTCATTGTGAAGCAAATGCCCGGTGAGTATGAAGAGGGCTCAGTCCGTGAGCCCTTTCATACTCCCCCATGCGCAACAAGACGTACGTCTTATTGCACTATTGGGTTAAGAATCAAATAACTGTTTTTTACCCATAACACGTGATATTTTTGCTCTTCAAAAAGACATTCAGGCCTCTGTACACAGAGTCCTCCATAAGAAACTCCTGCGGCAGAGAGTTACATAGTCTCACTGCTTTTACAGCAGAGAATTCCCGTTTATGGCGATGGTAGAACCACCTCTACTCTTGGGGAAGAGAATGCCCCCTTATCCTGGTCATAGGCCAAGGTATAATCTGTCATTGTATTCTATTTCACCCATTCCCCTAAAAATTTCAGATGCTCTCCTCTGCACCCGTTCTAGTTCTACTATGTCGTTTTATACACTGGTGCCCAAAACTGTACACAATATTCCATGTGTGGTCTGACCAGTGATTTGTACAATGGTAAAACCATGTCCTTATCATGAGAATCCTCTCTTGATACCTCCCTAGATATACAAGATCAACAGCCTCTTCCAGGTCCAGTTTGGAACTTATCTGTTCATAGAAGTCAATCATATTAGTCTGACAGAACCGATCCCCCAATGCTGGGTTATAAGGTTATGTACAGTGAGATATCCCAGGATAGCATCTCTAACAAACCTCTCAAATATTTTCCCCACAACAGAAATTAGACTCACAGGTCTGTAGTTTCCAAGATCACTTTTTAACCATGTTTTGTATATTGGCATTTGCTATGAACCAGTGCTGTGGATTAAAACCAGTCATCAAGGAATGCTCAAATATTAAAAATAATGGTCTGGCAATTATGCTACATAGTTCATCAGGTACCCGGGGGTGTATACCATCTGGGCCTGCTGATTTGTCTATTTTAGTGGTTGTGAGGTGGCCCCATACTTCTTCCTGGGTTAAACTGTTGACATTCCAAAGATAATTTACATTATTTCTCATCATGTCGTTATGAGATTTGCCTTGGATGACAGTTGAGAAGGCAATAGATTGGCCCTTTCCTCATCTCCGTCCACCATGACCCCCAGGTTATTCTTCAGACGGCCCACATTCACCATTTATATAATCCAGCAGATTAATAAAAATAATAAGCGAAGTTAACAATCACCTGTTATTGTCTGCAGGACATTTTGCTTTCCAGTCACTTAGATGAGTGTCATATTCCACAGAAATAATCCGTAAAGCAGGATAGTCTTCTGCCAGCCAGTCCTTAATAAAAAGATAAAAATTTTAAAATGAAAGTGCCGTCCAAAAAATGGTCTTTTGTTGAATTTGCAGCATTAGGAGGTCAAATTCACTGAGATCAAAAGCTATTTGGATCTGAAACATTATAACAGGCCAAGTTACATGCTAACATAGGAACCCTTCTTTGAAATCACCTTAACAATGATTAAATCCATTGAACTTGTCAGAGCTTGGAGAGTTTCTGATTGAATTTCTTTGCATGATGTCAGAATAGCCTCCAAAATTGCTGTTTTGATGTGAACTGCTTCCCACTCTCATAGATCTTTTGATTGATGATAGGGTTAGGGGTAAGGTTATAGTTAGTGGGCCCTGACATACATGAAAACTAATTTTCAAACAGTAAAATTGTTTACTGATGAATGTTGTGCAACGCTGGATGGTCCAGATGGATGGGGTAGTGGATGGTTGGTGGATGGCCACCATATTACAACAAGGCTGTGTCATCTAAGTGGCATCATGTTTTGGGCCATAATCATGGGGAGAGACCTGGTAGGCCCCTTTAGGATTCCTGAAGGTGTGAAAATTACCTCGTCAAAGTATATAGAGTTTCTGACTGACCACTTTCTTTCATGGTACAAAAATAAATTGTACCTTCTGGAGAAAAATCATCTTTATGCATGGAAATGCACCATGTCAAGCTGTAAAAAATACTCATGGTGTGGCCACCATCTTCCTCAGACCTTATAGAGAACCTTTGGAGTATCATCAAGCAAAAGATCTATGAGGGTGCTTCTTCTCCAGACCACCCCTCCCAATCCATAAGCCAGCGTTGACTGACAGGCTTCATGCCTCCTCTGACCACCCCCTCATGAATACGCCAGACCGCTGTGAGCTTGGTCCGGGGTTCTCAGGGAATGGCGCTGCAGTATCTGTTAGCTTTAATAGAGGGTTCTGATAAAGCTACCAGTTTAACACTGCAAAAAAATGAAGTAGCGCTAGGAGCGGCTTACTTTAGTAAGCAGCTCCTAGTTTTTTTTTTAAGGGTGACAGGTGCTCTTTAATGACAGTAATTTTTCTGATATGCAAATAAGCTTTCCTGACTTATGCTTGCTCTGACTCTTCTCCTACCCCAGGCTCGCAGTGAACCACGCCCTATTATTTTGACTGACAGCTCTGTGTCTCTTCAAATCATTGCCCTTCCTCCTTGTACTTAGGGACTGTCTGTTAATATTCAAATACAGACATATAAAGCTCTATTTACTTTGTGTCAGTTCTTTTACACGGAGCCAAAGAAGAACGAAGGGCCCGAGGATCTAAAGGACCTGAAGCACGAAGAGGACCTACGGTGGGTGTCTGAAAGGTTAGTACAGTGTTAATTTTTTTTTTTACTTCAGGGGGGCAGGCTGGCTATATACCATCAGGCTGGCAGGCAATATACTACAGGGGGCTAGAGGGCTATATACTACAGAGGCTGGCAGGCTATATACTAGTGGGCTGGCAGGCTATACACTACAGGGAGCTGGCTATCTATATACTACAGGGGGCTGGCTATATACTACAGGGGACTGGTAGGCTTTATACTAAAGGGGCTGGAAGGCTACTACAGGGGGCTGACAGGCTATGTACTATGAGGGGGTGGCAAGCTATATACTACCAGAGGTTGGCTGGCTATATACTACAGGGGGCAGGCTATATACTACAGGGGGCTGGCTGGCTATATACTACAGGGAGCTGGCTAGCAATATACTACAGGGGCTAGCAGGCTATATACTACAGGGAGCTGACAGGCTATGTACTATGAGGGGATGGCAGGATATATACTACAGGGCCTGGCAGGCTATATACTACAGGGGCTGGCAGGCTATGTACTACAAGGGGCTGGCTGGTTATGTACTACAAGGGGCTGGCTGGCTATATACGGGGGGGGGGGCGGTGACCAATGCATTTCACACCCTCCGTTTATAATCGAGTCAATAGGTTTTCTCAGTTTTTGTGTTAAAATAAGGTACCTCAGCTTATACTCGGGTCGGCTTATTCTCCAATATATATGGTAAATCTATATTCAACAATTCTAGTTTAAACATCGGCATAATATCAATTGCACACCTAAGAACAATAAAAGCAGGTGGATTATCAGAGTTCCAGGGAAATCCATTAGTAAGCAACTTCCAATAAACACGCATTGGGTTAACCCCAATATATCAAAGAAAAAAAGGAGAAAACACTTTGGTGATGTGTAGTTCATACATGACGACCATCCACTTACAATACAACACACAACCTTTTCATATACATCTCCATTACCTAATACTACAGAAGATTCCGCATACACAAAGGATTCAAGGATCAAAATTTACCCTGACCATAAGGGCGAGCAGGCAAAAGGGCACTATCCATTAAGGGAGGCCTATGGTCCCTATATGCCAGAGACCCATGGTTCATCCCATCCATGGTGCTTTTACCTTCCACTCCACCTTAAATCAGTACCCTTTTCCCAGCCGAAAGTTAGAAGGGATAATGCCTATTTAGAATAAAATATACCATGATAATTTAGTGATCAAAACTAATGATGACAGAAGAAAATGGCACCCTCCTTTCCTCTGAGTTTTATAGGAGGCGTACAGTTGAAACCAGAAAACACATAATCAATTTTTATCACAAAATGGCTTGAAATCAGAATAAACCTTTCCTGTTTTAGGTCAATTAGGATTGCTAATAGTATTTATATGTGCTAAATGCCAGAATAATGAGTGAGAATGAGTTTTTGTAAACCATTTTTATTAATTTCTGCCAACCCTGTGTTTCAGAGTTGGGATGGTGTTCTCAGGCTTTCCCATAATGTTACACAAAGAAGCAGTAGTGTGTTTCAGGTGTGCCTTACACATGTGTCTATAATAAACTTAGCTTCCAAAGACATGACATCATCATATGGGCTGTCCAAAATTATTTAAAGGTGTAGTAATCTTAGTGTATGTAAACTTTGTAGAAAGCAATAAAAATGCCTTAAGAAATTTGCTCTGTTTCATTATTCTGCTATTTGGCAAATATATATCATTTTGGTAATCCTAATTGACCTTAAACTGGAAAGTTTTATTTTGATTTTCTGACAGATAGTGTATGTAAACTTCTGGTTTCACCTGTATACTCCAAAGTATAAACATACCATAATTGTTAAACAGCAGAATGACATTTGCATATAAAATTGATGAATTGAGGTGATATTTCTTACCTCTATGTAAAAAATGATTTATAACTCTGCTAACTAGTAATTTATGTAAAGAAAGTTATTAAAATTACCTTTGGCCAACATTCTGTATAATCTTCCTCCTGAGCAGCACTTTCATCCAGGGGTTGATCACGATCTTGCTGGCGCCAGGTTTTGAAGGCTGCTCCCAATAGTCCATGGACAAAAAGAACATCCGCTTTTATAAGCTGGCTACAAAAATTTAGGGACAAAAAATATATTCTTAGTAAGACTTTCCTAATAAAAGAGATACAAAGTGAACGTTATGCAAAGCATAGAAATAAAACGCTGTGGTAAATTGTAGAAAAACTATGCTTATTATTAAGAGTCCATGGAATCTCTTCAGTTCCTACTCCCTGTTTTTCGGACTCCAAAAGAACAAAGTTAAGGCAAATTATATGTTATCATTGACAGGAATTTCCAATGAGATAAAAACAGCCACAGATGTCACCTTGAAATGCTACATCCGTCTTAGCAATTACTGCCACTGAAAGCGAGTATGGGCCATGAATGCAATCTGACTGTGTAATCAGAACAGGGCAGAATGATTACAACGATAACACGACTCTCATGATTTCTATCAAAACACATGGAAATGTTACCTACACAACTTACCAAAAATCTAGCCATTACTTCGATAAACCATTATTTCAACCTCTTAAAGAAAAAAACATGGCAGAGATCAGAATATTGGGGCAGATTTATCAAGCTGTCTGAAAGTAAGAATATTTCTAGTTGCCCATGGCAACCAATCCCAGCTTTCATCTTACCAGTGCTCATGAATATTTTAAAGGGGAGCTGTGATTGGTTGCCATGGGCAACTAGAAATGTTCTGACATGTAGACAGCTTGATAAATCTGCCACATTATTTCCTGCACACAAGGTTGGGGAAGTAACAGACACAGTTGACCATCGCTGTTCTGGAAATGATGGGGGAGATTTATCATAAGTTTCCAATGTAAAACTGTTCCAGTTGTCCATGTAAACCAATCAGAGCTCATCTTTAATTGGTTTAAAGAAAAATGAAAACTGATCTATGGTTGGTTGCAATGGGCAACTAGAATAGTTCTGTTCTGTATTGTGGTGCAAAAAAGTTACACCAATATGTTGGTTTTAAAACTCCTGATCACCTCATGCAAGCAGAGAAATGCATATTTTCTACCTTGGTCATGATAAATGCTGTTTAATTCAGAATTTAGAAAAAAATGTAGCAATAAAATAGTCTGCGCAACTTTTCCAATAAAAAAGATTTAAAAAACTGTCTTTTGATATTGATCCAAACAAAAGGGCTCTACATTTCTATTTTTATACACTTTAACATTTTTTTTTGTTGGTAGAGGTAGGAGAGGGACTGCTTTATGAACATGAGCTGTAAGATAAATGGTATCAGTGAAGCAACCTTGGAATCTCTTTTTGGCTATTCGTGCATATTGAGACCTCTTGGCTTGATTTATCAACAGTGGAGAACCATAGGCGAGTCCTTCCACACCCGTTGCCCGTTCCTCTTGTTTTTGTTTTTTTCAATATTTTTTTTTACTTTCTTACTGCATCTTATTCCAGTTCTTTCCCTTCTTCTTTATCTTGTCCCTTCACATTCACGTTCTACAGGGTATATTCTATGTATTCTTATGTATTACTTTTGTCCTACTACCTTTTGCACCTGGGTCTTACATTACGTAGACTTCACTTATACCTCTTAAATAACATCCTATGCAGATCTTATTGCTGCAAATCATAAGGTCTTGGTGCCCTGGACGCACAATTTGTTAAATGTTTTATTCTATTGTTTTGTTTTTAAGCTTTTATTTGTTTATTAGTTTTTGGAAGTTAAAATCTTTCTAAAAATCAGAATGAAATTGCATGTTATCAGTGTCTGCAGAAAAGGATTTTTTTCTGCTGTGAAAAAAAGATTACTTAAAGGAGTTGGCCACATTACCTCATGTTTTTGTAAAGTGTGAGGGGGCAGGATATTAGGTAATGAACCAATAAACATCTATTATATGTTTTGAACCATTTTCTTGATAATGTAAAGTGAAGCCTCCTGTCTTTTAACTCATCAACCAGACATTCCTGTCCATAAAACGGCTGCAGATAGCGGGTCATGTGATCTCTAATTGTCCATGAGTAATCATCAGATATCACATGACCCTACATCTGCGGCCATTTAATGGACAGAAATGTCTGGCTGATGAGGTTAAAAACAGGAGCCTTCACTTAGCAGTGCAGAACTTATTGCACTTAGTTCAGAATAGATGTATATTGGTAAAGTTCTTAACATACTTACACACACACGAGGTAAAGTGGCCAACTTTAAACATCACTACAATGAAATTTCCAATACGATAAAAATGGATAAAGCTATTTTACAATTTAATAACCCACTTTTAGGCATTTATAATATTTTCATTTATAAATCTATTTTTAGGAGGGGGTGTGGACAATGAAAAAACACCATTTGCACCATAGTTAATTGATTCTTATTTTGTTTTTCCCCATACACCAAACATGACATGTTTTTATGCTTTTACAAAATAAATATTTATTTTAACAATTCTTTAATGTAACATAATACTTAATATAAAGGGATTCAAATCGAATTTAAAGAATTCTAATTTAAAAAATATAATATACTATCTTACTTAGTTCTGTGTTGTGGGTGAAGTACATAAACTCCATCAGGGTACTTTTCAGTAACTGTGTCCCGATCCAGATTAGCCAATGCTCTGGCTGCGTGTGAAGTCTGAATGACATAAGGAGATTTCATTGCTTCCGCCAACAAAGAAATCCAGCCTTGAGAAAAAGCAACAGAACAAACAGTATAATGCAAGTGGTCATATATCAATGGTCCTGTTATTATTTTTGTGGTAAGCATGTTATCTGTCCTCTAAAAGGCATCACACTGCCTTAAATAACTCTTACTTTTAATAAAAAAAAGTATATGGCTCATTACAAAAGGAAACACATTGGATTTAGGCCTATCTTGTGAATGTTAAACTATGGCCTTAATTACAATAAGTTTAAAAATAAATTTAAATCAAGTTATTACATTGGCCAAATACTTTCTTTATCTGTAAAAGAGCTATGGTCTTGGATATTTCTCTTTAATGTTTTCATCAGATGTACTTAATCTTACAGTGTGCCTTACTTATGTATCCTCATTGCTCCTCGTTATTTATACATTCAACATTCAAGTAATAAACATTTTGAAATTGATAAATACTGTAAATGTTCTCCTATTTGTTATTAACTTGCTACAGCACAGGAACTATATATATACAGGAACTTATACCAATATACTTCAGTGCCAATACCACCTTTTTTACAAGTTACTAGAAGTATTCTATCACCACAGGAATACTACTGACGCCCCAATGATCATAAAAATGATGGGGACACAGTGTAAATTACTGCAGGCAATGCTGATGCCTTACTGATCTAGGAAACATGTTTTAGTTTCCTGCACATGAAGAGAATTATAAAAGAATCCTTTGTCCCTTTCAGTTATTAATACTGAGGCAACTCTCCCACCAATAATAATGTATGGGCATACTTGACTCTGGTCATTTACCTTAACACTATAACAATATAGTGGCAGATAAATAAACCTTTCACCACCTCACCATATAGGAGATTACGCATATCCCATCTGTAGGGCACTTTGAATTTCTTTCTGTCCTTCTCTCTAGCCCTACCTTTTTGGTTATAGAGAATAATCAGTCCCAGTACTGACTCATTATATATGTCTTCTGTCAGAGATGATGGAGCCGGGCTGCAGGGGTGTGTTATGCTAATCTTCCCTCATACGTCCAATCAGCAAGCAGGAATGTCAGAGAAGCCTAACTATAACTAAGGTGGAACAGAGAAAAACGTTAATAATCCACACAGCCAGGCGTAATGTGGGATTCAATAAAACGTTCTGTTTATTTTTTATATTCTAAAGGGCATTAAAAAAAGCCTTGAAATAACCAATAAAAAAAAATAAAAAAAGCCTAAAACCGATAATACAAAACGAAAAATCTGACACGTTTCGAACTTCAAGGGACTCAGAGGAGCCTTTTAAGATCATAAGTATTAAATTCATTACAACGTACAAATGATAACTGTAAACAACAAACATCCTCAGAAAGAAGACTTTTCAATTTTCAAACTATCAACAAGTCAAAAACACTGTCTCTCATGGCCGAGCAGCAAATTTGCTTCTGGCCAGGGGTATTGCTCTGGACTTTCCTTGGCTCTGTGGACAACTTCTTTATAACGACATGACCTGCCCCAAGAAAAAACCAGTTTCAATGCATATGTATGTTTATAATCATATGTAGTACTTCAAATCTATTCGTGTCTACATCTGGCGAGGGGGTGCCTTATAAACTAAATGCCCTCCTCTCCAAAATAGCTACAAAAACATGGTGCCACAGCACCTCAACCAGTACATGCCTGGCCATTCGCGTCCCATAATTTCTGGTAGATAATAACCTCACCCCAACCCATCTGGTACCAACCTACAATCTTCTGTTTATTTTCAATTTTCTGGTAATAAAACTCTGGTAACCTACCTAATTTGTGGGTACCGTCCTAGGTATTCTACACCAATTTCCTTCCCATTTTGTCCTCCCTACCATGACAGGAATGTCGCCTGTCGAGCCATTGGACGATATATTTTTTTCCACCTTCTCCATTGGCCTCAATACTAGGTTGATGTTCCTCGCCCACGTTCCCTGAATTAGCCAAGCGTAAATAAATATCCCCAAGATGACGGCGTGTCCATATTATTTGGGTAATGGCGTGAAAAGGGAGCGACTCGTATTAAAATAGCTGCATGCTTTCTTCCGGCTCCCCGCGTGGGAGAGTGAGTTTCTAGTCCAGCTACATCGATAGGCCCAAGTGTTTAGAAGAGGGCCAAATTGGAGGGGAAGTGGGCAGTTACGGCCAATGGCCTCCCCCCGTCAAGAACCATAAGGTGAAGTCGCGGCAGAAGAACGGTGAAAGTGCTGTGTGGAGTCCTCGCATTAGGTATGTTTTCTCACTTAGAGGGTGGCGGTTTAGCCCCCGGATTACGTGGCTTCACTTGTTGGGCCGCTCGTGCACCAACTCGGGCTTCTTCACTTTCCGGCGAGGCGTACAGTTCCGCCAGGTCCTGGGCGAAGTCCGCCGATATCAAAACCCTGGCACCAAAGCCGGAGCATACCCACATACCACCTAACCTCTCCAAAACTCGCACCGGATCCCTTATTGGAAATTTACTTCCTTACTTTACTACATACTATCGTTTCTAACACCACACGTGACACACCAATTGTTTTGAAAGGAGGAATATATATGATAACTTACTCTAATACAAAAAAAATCCGTTTTTTAAAAATGCCTTTTTTTTTTTTTGCATAACAACTTAATGATATGTAAATGGCCGTTTCATTCACACTCACTCATCCATTGATGACCTTGCCTTATTGGTATTGACCGGTTAAAGAAGAGGATATAGGTTTCTTCTCTTTCTTCTTCTTTTTCTAGTTTCTTCTTCGCTTCTCCTTTTATATTATACTAAGCTCATCTGATCTTGGCAATCTGCAAAGATCTTATCTGCCAAACAATTACAATAATAATATCCATTTTACTTTTCTTACTTTCTCCTTACTTTACTTTACTTACTTCCCTTTTACTACTTTCTATACTTTCCTCCTACTTCTCCCTACTTATCGTTACTTAAACGACTGTTCTGTTAAACGTTTCTACTTTCTCCTACTCTTATACTTTTACACTACCGAGTTTGACTACTACTTCTTCGCATTTATACTTTCTCCTCTTTTTTAACTTTCTTCTAATAAACTCTTTCCTGAAACTAACCTTTCTCCTATAGTACCTTGCTAAATCGCAAATTATGTCTGCGTACACGAGCAACAACATTACAATAATTCCAATGTGGGAACTTGTCTCTCCGCGTGTCTTTGTCTTAAACTTCAGGTTGACACTTTTCCTGACAACTTAAAAAACTTATCATCTCTTTAGACTCCTTCTCTAACTTTTTACCTTAAATTAACTATTAAAACGTTTACTTTCTGCCGAACCTATTTAAACTTTCTCCTTAAACTTTCCTCTTCCTTACTTTCTTCACTTACTTTTCTTACTACTTCTTTCCTACTCTTTCTCCTACTCCCTTAAAGACTTACGACTTAAACTTTGACTTTCTTCTTCACTGAACTTCTTCCGCTACTCTTGTTGCTAGCGCGCGTCACTATTACCGTGACTAACATGTTTCCTCGAAGAACACTGACTTATAAACGGTTATACTGTACATTTCATCCCTACTAATCTCAGGGTTACGGGCCCTGGACCAGCCACCGGGCTAGTGCGGACGGGCGCCGACGACCGTCTCCCTACGCCGGGCGCCGCCTACCGGACTGGCCCGTACGGCGCCGACGCCGACGCCCCCGGAGACCCTAGAAATGCCCATTAACCAGCAATACATTTCTTTCTAAGATTTGTGCTTAAAAAATAACATAAAAAAAAAATAACACAAATTGTGCTTAAAAAAACTAGGCTTAACAAATGCTTGAAGATTTGTGTCATCCCAATGACCATAAAAATGATGGGGACACAGTGTAAACTACTGTAGGCAATGCTGATGCCTTACTGATCTAGGAAACATGTTTTAGTTTCCCGCACATGAAGAGAATTATAAAAGAATCCTTTGTCCCTTTTATATAGGAACTCCCACCAATAATAATGTTATGGCATACTCTGGTCATTTACCTTAACAATATAGAATAAGGCAGATAAATAAGACCTTTCACCACCTCCCACATATGGAGATTAGCATCCCATTCTGTAGGGCACTTTGAATTTTCTTTCTAGCCCCCCTTTCTGGTTATAGAGATATCAGTCCCAGTAACTGACCATTATAATATGTCTTCTGTCAGAGATGAGGAGCCGGGGCTGCAGGGGTGTGTTATGCTAATCTTCTCTCATACTGTCCAATCAGCAGCAGGCAATGTCAGAGAAGCTACTATAAACTAAGGTGGAACAGAGGAAACGGTAATCCAGCAGCCAGGCGTAAATGTGGGATTCAATAAAACTTCTGTTTATTTTTTATATTCTTAAAAGGGCATTAAAAAAGCTACCATAATACAAAAATCTGACACGTTTCGAACTTCAGGGAGCTTTTAGTCATAGATTAAATTCTGACAAGTACAATGATACTGTAAACATCTCAGAAAGACTTTTCAAACTTCTTCATGACGGCATTGCTCTGGGAATTCTTGATAACAATGCCCAAGAAACGTTTATTCCAAAATTTCCTAATATGGCTATTTTTTATGCCCCTCCAAAATATCACAAAAATATTTTTCCACCTCCCATGCGTCCCATAATTTCTGGTACCGGATCCCTATTGGAATTTACTTCAACGTGACATGGTTTGAGGAGGAATATATATATACTCTATACATAATCCTTTTTTTGCTAAACAAATTAATGATATGGCCGTTTCATTGATGACTGCCTTATGGTATGGACAGGTAAAGAAGAGGAGATAGTTTCTTTTATTATATATCTTATCTGCAACAATTACAATATTCAGTTTACTTTCTCCTACTCCCTTACCCTATAACATTTCTAGATTTGTGCTTAACGGCGCTAATCATAGATTATTAAGTGACATGTAGGCCAGGGCGATTTAGCATCATATTGCTGCCTAAGGCGAATATTAAAAACTTGCCCCCCACCCCCACCGCTAAGTTCGTAAATTCTGAAAACTTACTAATAATTAACATCACCACAGGCAGCTCCTGACACTGTGGTGACTGATACAGGTTCTGGAAGTCATTAGCATCTATACCTATAGATGACAATCTCTCATCAGGAGGGTTTATTCCCGGTTCTCCATCCATGACCACGTATCGCTTGCTGAGTTCCCCAAAAGCGGATATCTTCAGCTTGTGCAGCACTCCAACCACGGCGTCCCTATATATACTATATATATTCTACTGGAATTATAGCATGCACCAGCAGCAATCAATATACAACACCCCAATTTATTATACAACCCACAACATTGGTCACATGAGCAAAGGTAACCCTATTGGATCTATAACTTATATATCCCACCCTGTTGATAAGATTTTATATTCAGGTGCTACCCCTGACAATGTAAATATATAGCACTCCCTAATGAATATATATGTGTATATATAATAATTATTTTTATAAAGCCCTGCTTTCATATATTAAAGGCCTGCGTGTTCCCCAATTAAATTATATCAGCTCCATATACAGATCCCCCAGTCTGAAATCTGCACAGACCCACACCCCCCCCCGATAAAAGGATTATGGCCCCATATAAAATGAGCACCCCCCCAATAAATAAAAGGATTAGCATTTAGCCCATATATAAGGCACAGCACCCCCCTCCCCCCAGATAAAAGGAGTATGGCCCCATATATAATGCACAGCTCCGCCCCCCAAATAAATGGATTATGGCCACATATATAATGCACAGCACCCCCTTCCCCCCAGATAAAAGGATTATGGCCACACTATAATGCACAGCAACCCCCCCCCCCAGAGTAAAAGGATTATGGCCCATATAAAAATGGCACAGCCAATCCCCCCCCCCAGATAAGGATTATGGCCACATATATAATGCACAGCAACCCCCCCCACCCCAGATAAAATGGATTATGGCCACATTAAAATGCAAAGCACCCCCCCCCCCCCCAGATAAAGGATTATCGCCACATATATAATGCAAGCACACCCCACCCCCCCCCCCCCCAGAATAGAAGGATTATGGCCACATATATATGTACAGCCCCCCCCCCCCCCAGATAAAAGGATTATGGATAATTAATGCACAACCCCCCCCCCCCCCCAGATAAAAGGATTATAAATAAATAAATATATAGAGAAACCTCCCCACCTATACACAGTTATTTTAACTATATAATCCTATATTCCCTATTGGCCACAATAGTTAGTAAGGGGACATCAAAAATAATAAAACATACTTACCTCCGGGCAGGTGCTCCCACAGCGCGCGGCTCCCATCTTCTCGTGGCTCTCCTGTCAGCCGCGGCTCCGATCAGAGACACAGGCGGCGTGACGTCATCATCCGCCTGTGTCTCTGCTTAGAAAGGAGCGACGCCAGCAGTCGGAAAGGCGCTGCATCGCTCCGCTAATAAATCCGCTAAATAAATACATTTATTTAGCTGGTGGGCAATTCGGGTGGCAACGGGTGCCCGAATCACCCACATTAGAGCGCGAACATCGCCGCCTTTTACAGGGACCCGCATTCTGCCGCCTGAAGCGACATTTTCATCTCGCCTCATGGCAGATGCGGCCCTGCATGTAGCCTATACCACAAACCTACTGCAGGCAACACTCTCTTACACGCAAATAGTTGTCATCCCCCTCATGTGCTCAGAACTTTACCTAAAGGCGAATTTATCCGAAACGTATTTGCACACAGAAAAGTCAGTACACACATACTTCCACACAGATTGCCCAACGTTTATATGAGGAGGATACAGAGGATACAATAAAACACTCATTCAACACACTAGAGATAAATTATGCTCTAAATCTGGATCAGAACTTCTTTACACTGACAGAACTAAGAAAACTAAATACACTACTAACCAAGTAACATTTTTTACTGAATATACACTTCAGTTTCATCAAGTTACACATACTATCAAGAAACACCTGCCCATATTGTTTCAAGACCCTATTCTACCCCATGATATATTGAAACCAGGCTGTCGTTTTCCAGCCAGAAACTCTACCACATTGATTGCGCCGGCTTTCACGCAACAGTAATCAGGGGGCCTGGCTGTCGGAAAACCCAACGGATTCAGAAAGACCATGGAATTTAAAAAACTAATTGTGTCGCAAAATCATTCACTCACATGCACCAGGAATAGGTTGGTGAACTCCAGCGGACCTCGGCGCAGCAGCGACACATGGTGGACATCGGGCGCACAACCTTAGTGAAGACCCGAATCCTCGTCGGAGAAGGCGCCACTTGATCGCGTCAGGACAGGGTAAGTAAATGACCCCCTATGTATCTAGCTAATTTTTTCTTTTCCATCTGTTGACGTAACAGCCGACTTATATATAACTTTAAATTCTGACAAGTACAATGATTAATCTATGACTCTCTGAAGTTTGAAACGTGTCAGATTTTTGTATTATGGTACCTTTTTTAATGCCTTTTTAAGAAAATGAAATAAACAGAAGTTTTATTGAATCCCACATTTACGCCTAGCTGCTGGATTACCTCTGTTCCACGATGCACTGACCCGGCTCAGTTTGTCCGTGCACCGGCACCTGATGCATAACCACAGAAGGGTGAGCTTAATTACAATTTTTTCTTTTCCTGTATGAACTAAAGTGAGCTGTGATTTCTCTATGCTCATTTAGAGGCTATGTTCACACACGTTCAAAAATGATATAATGTGAACGCAGACGCGATGTAAACTTAAACGCAATGTTATTGCAAAAGCAATGTAGACATAAATGTGATGTAAAAGTTTTTGGGTAACATTTGCATGGTGTTTGTGCTTACAATGCATTTATGTTTGCCTTTACATCACATTTACAACTAGGCAGCTTTTGCATTGAGATGGCACTTGCTTGGCCTTTCTGTGATGCTTGTGTTTACATAGTGTTTATGTTTACATGGCACTTGCATTTATGTGGCATTAATGTGCGTTACAAATGTGTTTATGGCACGTATGCATAACAATTACGTGTGTTTACATTGCATTTCCACTTATGTGGTGTAGGCATTTAAGTCGGAATGGCATTGCATTTACATTTATGTTGCATTTGCATCACTTTTGTTTTATGTGAAGATTGCGTCTTGTTTGTGTTGCATTGGCATTTACGTGGCATTTATTTCGCAATCACTTTTATGTAACGTTTATTTTGAAGTTTCTGTCTCGTTTCCATTGCATTTATGTTTACATGCCTTATGCGGCGAGTTTCCATTGTATTTGCGTTTATGTGGTGTTTGCATCGTGCTCACATTGCATTTGCGCATACTTGGTCTTTTGCAATGCATTTGTATCGTGTTTATGTCACATTTGTTTTTATGTGGCATTTATGTTGTACTTATGCTCTTTGTGCCACATTTCCACTTAAATTTACGTGGCGTTTGCATTCACATTGTGTTTGAGTGTCGTTTGCATGGCATTTGCTTCACATTTATGTGGTGTTTGTGTTGCATTTACATTTCCACTTAGATGCAGTTTACATTTGACATTTATGTGGCATTTGCATTTACATGACGTTTGTGTTGCGTTTATGGTGCATTTATGCTTGTATGGCGTTTGTGCTTACCCTGTTTGAACTTATCTCGTGCTTATCTCGTGTTGTGTTTACATATATGTGCTATATGTGCTTTGTGTCTATGTTGCATTTGCATCACGTTTGCATTTTATGTGGTGTCTGCATCACGTTTATGTTGCATTTGTGTTTATGTGGCGTTTATGTTGCAATCGTGTTTACGTCTCAGTGGCATTCGCATTTACTAAGCGTTTGTGTTGTGTTAACATGGCATTTTCATATGTTGGCGATTACATGGCATGAATGTTGCATTTGCGTTACGTTGACATGGCATTTACATCATATTTGCGTTAACATGGCATTTACATTGCCATTGCATTGTGTTTGCCTTACATTTACATGGCGTTTACATTGCCAGCTCCTCCTCTCTGACAGAACACAGAGTATAATGGTTAGATATTTGGACCAATATCTCTGCAACCGTGGGGCTAGAAAGAAAATTCAATGTGCCCCTGAATCTGTGTAGCAGCCCCTACATAATGGTAAGACAGTCTCCACATATGCGAGGTGGTAAAAGTTCCTTTTTAAACTGTTCATTTTGGTGTTGTTAAATTTCCCAACACAATGTGGATGGTAACAATTGAAAATTTTATTTTGTTTTCAATTTGTCTCCAGTTAAGTTACCAATATTTTGTGAACAACCAGGGAATTTGTGTAAAGTGGGAAACATTTAATTCACAGCTGTCATTACCTGAATCCACAATGCTTGAGTGCAGATGCTCATGTAAAGCCAAGTTTCCAATAACACGCATTATACTCCTTTGTATTTTCTGAGAATCTTTACGTAGCAGATATATTCTCTGCAGCAGCTGTAACCCTCCATTCGACACTAAACTGTCAACCTGGGTAGAAATCTATATCAGACATAGATAAGGAATGAGAATATTTTTTATTAAGAAAATACAAGTTAATTTCTACTTCATTAAAGTATAGTTTAGAATTTTTATAACACATAAATTAAACAGGTTTTACATTCTACTGTATAAAAGATTATATACATTTTTACAACCATTATTTCATCAGGCGCAGTTGAAATATAACATAAATTTATAAATAAATTTAATTTAATAAATTATATTTTATTTTAACAGAAATTTCAAGATCTTTCCTTGTTGTTAAGATAGAAAAATCTTCAGTTTAAAGGAAATCTACCATTAAAACGAAGAATTGATAAACAAGATACACTTTTTAAATTATGCTAATGGACTAAAGGGTACAGGGCAGTTCCCAGAGACCCTCCTTGCTGCAGATTCACAGGCTGTTACACTGTGCAAAAAGCAAGTCCCCCTCTCACTGTGTGCTGAAAGTTCCTGTGTTGCAGTGTGATCATCAGGCAGAGGGATGGTAAAATTCACAACTTGTGAATTTGCAGCATGGAGGGGCTCTGTGAACAGCCTCAATGACCTTAAAGGTTCATTAGCATAATTTTAAAAGTTCATTTTAGAAGGATTGAGGGCATAGATTAAAAATATAAGAAGATTACCACAGTCAGAGTTGCTGGTTGTATGAGGAAGGTCCCCCGGTTTTGGCATGCTCGATTTTGATGGCAGATTTTCTTTACCCCCCCTTTATGACTGCCATACAGCTATATACGTCCTATTTGCACATGCCCCATGCAGAAAGGACTTTGTAAACGTCATGACAGTGGCCAACTTCAAATGGCTATATCTCCTGATATGACACAATTCTAGTGTCATATTAAACAAGAAAACCTCCCCTTTAAATTTGTATATGGACTGCGTGTGGATGCTTCACATATCCACCCTTAAAGTTGTACTAAAAAAAAAAATTGATTTTTAGATACAGCTTTCTATTTCCAATTGTAACTTTAAGATTGGATATCTCTGTTTTTTTAAGCATTCAAACACAATAACATATTAATAGGGAGATTTCCCTTTAATATAACACCAGAATTCTGTTTCTAGGTGCCAGGGTTCAAGAGATATAGGCGTTTGAAGTGTGCCCCCTCCAATCTGTCATCTGAAGGCAATATGTAGATGCTGCAGAGTACATGCACCCTCTGCATCTGTTTCTGAACCTGAAAGTTACTACTAATTGAAAAAAACTTTTTTCAGATTTGCAGGCAATTATTGGCAAATTTTATAAAGAAGAATATATGTTAATATATTAATAAAACTATCCTATCAATTTAAACAAAGTAACACAGTACTGAGTCAGCAATAGAGCTCTATTCACATTTTTTGTTACCGTATATACTCGAGTATAAGCCGAGTTTTTTAGCACAACTTTTGTGCTAAAAATTCAACACTCGGCTTATACTCGGGTATACAAAATAATAAACTTACTACTCACCATTCCGACGGCCCGGACAGCTCCTCTTCATCTTCATGCCGCAGGTCCGCGGCAGCTCCGTGGCCGCAGCCTCTTCTCTCTTCATGCCGGCTCGGGCCCCGACAGCTCCGGCTGCACGGCCCGGCACTTAACTGTGATGTCATCCGCTGTTGACGTCACAGAGTGCGCCAGGCGGGCTGTGCGCACGGAGCTGTCGCGGCATGAAGATGAAGAGGAGCTGTCCGGGCCGTCGGAATGGTGAGCCCTATGAACAAGAATATAACTACTATAATACTGGCCCCTATGTACAAGAATATAACTACCGTATATACTCGAGTATAAGCCGAGTTTTTTAGCACAACTTTTGTGCTAAAAATTCAACACTCGGCTTATACTCGGGTATACAAAATAATAAACTTACTACTCACCATTCCGACGGCCCGGACAGCTCCTCTTCATCTTCATGCCGCAGGTCCGCGGCAGCTCCGTGGCCGCAGCCTCTTCTCTCTTCATGCCGGCTCGGGCCCCGACAGCTCCGGCTGCACGGCCCGGCACTTAACTGTGATGTCATCCGCTGTTGACGTCACAGAGTGCGCCAGGCGGGCTGTGCGCACGGAGCTGTCGCGGCATGAAGATGAAGAGGAGCTGTCCGGGCCGTCGGAATGGTGAGTAGTAAGTTTATTATTTTTTTACCGGCAACAGGGGGCTGACAGGCAATGTACAGAAAGTGGCTGACAGTCAATGTACAGAAAGTGGCTGGCTGGCAATATACAGAAAGTGGCTGGCTGGCAATATACAGAAAGGGGCTGGCTGGCAATATACAGAAAGGGGCTGGCTGGCAATATACAGAAAGTGGCTGGCTGGCAATATACAGAAAAACCAGCAAAGCTGGTTTTTATACAACTTTCTTTGTTGTTCCTGTATAGTAGCATATTGGCAGACCCTAAAGGTTAATGTGTCACATGGATCCTTCTTAAAGCTCTCAAGAGATTGAGAGGACAAAAGCTATCAACATTTTTATGACCTTTTCATATTCATAATTGATAGATTTATTCAACACTAAGTAGTGACATTTAGAAAATGAATGTTGTTCTGTTATTACCGTATATACTCGAGTATAAGCCGAGTTTTTTAGCACAACTTTTGTGCTAAAAATTCAACACTCGGCTTATACTCGGGTATACAAAATAATAAACTTACTACTCACCATTCCGACGGCCCGGACAGCTCCTCTTCATCTTCATGCCGCAGGTCCGCGGCAGCTCCGTGGCCGCAGCCTCTTCTCTCTTCATGCCGTCGGAATGTCCGGGCCGTCGGAATGGTGAGTAGTAAGTTTATTATTTTTTTACCGGCAACAGGGGGCTGACAGGCAATGTACAGAAAGTGGCTGGCTGGCAATATACAGAAAGGGGCTGGCTATATGTTAATATATTAATAAAACTATCCTATCAATTTAAACAAAGTCAAATTGTTGTGATATGTAAAGCTTTTCCCGAGATCATTTATAGAAGCACATAGCAGATCAACAAAAATTTACTTGGACATACTAGGCACCAATGCCCACCAGTTAAAGAGGTGTTAATGAAAATTCTATGCATTCATTTCAGAGTTCAAAAAAAGTTGTGTATGCCACTGATATTTGGTGGGTCTAGCTTAGCATGTTAACAAAACGTATGTTCTTTACATCAATTTCTAGCTGCCTTAAATAAAGTGCCCATAGCCTATATCTGGCACAGAGATCTGGTAACATAAAAGTATAAATGTAAATAGATACATTTACCCTAGAGTGTTTCAGCAAAGCCTGTAAACTGTATACTTCCAGTTTTTCGGATGGAACAGAACTGAGGCTTTCAGCATATGGTAGCCCATTTCCCCCAAAGCACCACAATCCTCTCTGAAACAGTAAAAAATACTTTTTTAATTCAGTTTTTAAGGATAGATAACTTATTAGGAGGAGTTACAACAGAACAGCCGAGGTTTTTCAACGTCGCAATATGGACACAGTTTTTAGTTACCAGAATGCACTTTGAATCCACAATAATTGAATAATTAAACTGAATTAAAAAAGTATTTTTACTGTTTCAGAGAAATTGTGGTGCTTTGGGGGAATGGGCTACCATATGCTGAAAGCCTCAGTCTGTTCTCATCCGAAAAACTGGAAGTTACAGTTTACAGGCTTTGCTGAAACACTCTTAGGGTAATGTATCTTTTTACATTTATCTTTATGTTACCAGGCTGTGCCAGATACAGGCTAGGTGCACTTTATTTATGGCAGCTAAGATGTGATGTAGAACAGAAATACGTTTTGTTAACATGCTAAGCTAGACCCCCAAAATATCAGTGGCATACCACAATTTTTTTTTTTGAACTCTGAAATGAATGCATAAAATTTACATTAACACCTCTTTAACTGGTGGGCATGAGGTGCCTAGAGTATGTTCCAGTAAAATTTTTGTGTTGATCTGCTATGTTTGGCATTCTATTAAGGATCTCGGGAAACAGCTGTGTAACACATCTGCACAAAAAACAATTATGACATTTATGTTGGTAAATTTAGTAGTGTAAAATAAAAGTATTTCTAAATATCTTACATTAAATCTTCATTTATACAATTTGTGCCCAAGAATTGCTGCAAATCTGGATAAAAAGGAAAAAAGCTGGGGAAAAAAAAAGGAAGGAAGATCGAAAAGAGGATTATTGTTTGGCGTCATTCTGCTGCTGCCTGCTGTGTTAGCCCCATGTGCCTCAAAGTCGATCGTATCTGTGGTGCGTTCATGTGAGCCCATGTAGCTGCTCTCAATAGTCGGCGCTACCCTTGGTGTGGTATCACGAGGATGAGCCGTCATTTGCTAGCCTGTACACGCTTGGTTGTAACGAGTTCAGGTGTTGTTTTTACCTGGTCTTATCAGACTGTCAGATTATCGACGAGTCACCGTGGCCATCATTCTCTCATGGCAAGTCATACTCAAACACAGTTTGGCATCTTGCCGCATTCTGTCACTGAGAAATGTCCGCTCATGGGATGTTTTTTCTTTTTCGGACCATTCTTGTAAACCCTAGAGATGGTTTGCTGTGAAAAATCCCAGTCAGCATCACGCCCGATTTATCTGCGAAAGTCAGACCCAGCACCCTTGCTATGGCTCAACCAACAAACAATGAACACGTTCCAAAGCACTCCAATATCAAATTAACATTTCTTCACCACCATACTTCCTGTATGCTCGGTTTTTTTGGAACGAGTCAGGACTTGTACCTGTCTGATACATGTCTACTGCGTAAAGCACTGACGTTTGCCGCCATGCTATGGGCCTGTTATTAGAAAATTAAGTGTGAACGAGCAGTGTGGATCCAGGTTTTTGTACCTTATATAAAGTGGTCTGGTGAGCCCCCTGCGTGTATACTGCAACGTTCTAGACGTTAGCAGGCATGTTTATTGATGGTGACGCATTATACTCCGATGCACCTTATAGTCCGAAAAATACTGTTGTGTGAACACTACAGATAACGAGTATGTGCAAAAGTTCATAGGCTCTGAAATCCATGGCTCTAAAGATAACAACTATAGAGAGCACAGCGTGCGCTCTAAATTGGTGGCCCTGCATATAGACAAAAAGGCACTATTAACGAGTGTGTAAGAATTAGACAGCCAAAGAGGTAAAATGTAGGGAGGTGAGACTCATGAACCTATAAGCCTATCTAAGGGAATTACTGAGAAAAAATAAGCGCCTCTCTCCTAATACTAATTAAAATAAAAGTTAAACGGAGCGTCTGGAGAAACTATACACACCTATGTGAATGCACACTGTCTTCTTCTACCTAGAGTTTTCTCTTGTATATATATTAAAAACCAATGCTCATTCCCACCACACTATGTTTTAAAAAAAATTATTTGTGTACATGTATATAAGATTCGTACGTATACTCAATTTTAAAGTACATCAAAAATAAAGGTAAATTTTTATTTCTCTTGGTCTAAGGACCTTGGTTTGCAAAGTTAAAACAGATGATTTAAAATTTTGAAAATGACAAATTTCTCAAACAGTTTAGCAAATTTTATTTTTTTTCATAAATAGACACAAAACATATTAACCAAAATTTACTACTAACATGAAGTACAATGTGTCATGAAAAACAATCAAAAATCATTTTGGTAAAGTGTTCAAAAGTTATAACCATATAAAACTTGCCAGATTACAAAAAAACGAGGTTGAGCATTAACATACAAACTGGCTGCAGTATGTATAGCAGTTGCTTAGCAGTATTGTATGATATGGCACTTATTCATGGATCTGAGTTTGGCTAGGTTCACATCAATTTTACTCTCTGTAGTACGTATACATCCAAAGAATCCCAACATATCTTTACAGTGAACAGCTACAACGTATTCCACAGGAGCTCATTATAGTGGGATGCCTTGTACTATTGGTTTCCTCCGAAATTAGAGACGTGAACATGGGCAGCAGCTACCGATTTGCTAATACCGATGTCAAGGTGTCCCGAGTGATGAACTGTCCTTTAATGGACAGTACACTACTAGTCAAAAACAACACAGTATATACTCCAGTGCCTGGGATAGATTGTAATAATATGACTCTCTAGTAGGAAAGCAGATGATTTATAGTGTAACGTTTGGTCCCTTCATTTTTAATCTAGTGGGGTTTTTGGATGTTGACATGCTGTGAAGATGTAGGCAAAAAGACTTTGCCTTATACATCTTATGGGCAAGAACACTGTATCTGCTGGGACCTCCGCCATATATGATGAACGTAGTCAAAAATTTAAGGTGAATGGTAGGCTTCTTAAATCTGATTTTTATATTGCGTTCTGGTAACATTATCTTTGTTGTAATCTTGGTTCTTGTACCATTATTTTTGTTGTTGTACCTTGTTTCTGGTACCTTATCTATGTCGTAACTTGGTTTTTGCCTTTATTTAAGTGGTAAAACTTGCGTCCTTGTTAGTATCTGTGTGAGTTAAATTGAGTTCTGTAAGCATCTAAGTAGTAGGACTGGATCATGTAAATATATATAAGTAGTAATCTTGATTCTGGAAAATATTTACAGTAGTTTACTGATGGTAAAGGGTCTAAAAGAAGTTCTGCAGAACGACGTCCTCATTACTTCTTTATTATAACTCTTCTGTACATGCTGCAATTGCGGAAATATAGCGTTATAAAAGTTTGCTATTTACCTTGCCTAATTATCCCCTGCTTACGCGCTCGGGAGGTGGAAACTAGTGCTTATATTAAAAATGATGATGCTTAAGGTGCTCGGGGGTGACTACCTGAAGGCCCCCAGGGGTAATTAGCATTACTTTTCTAACTCTTTGTTTCCCCAATCACCGCTTATAGAGTTGTAAAAAAAAAAAAAGTTCCTCAAGAACTTCTTATTCGGCATATCAATCTTAAGATCAATCTTGGTTCTTGTAAGATATCTATCGAAGTAAGCTGGTTTTTTTTTTCCGGGTGCGTATCTTTGTAGTAAGCAGGGGTGTGTCGTGTTGTAACTTGCAGTGTCAGGGGGTCGTCATCCGGACCTGACGATTAACGAAAGGAGGATGTGCACCATTATGTACATATTCAGCTGCACATTGATACAATTTATTGTACATTGTACTTTTGTTTAGTTGTGAGCTACATGGGACAGGGAACCAAGTGGAATGTGGGTGGCAGCACTGCGTTATAATCGTGTGTGCTATATAAATAAAGAATTATTATTTATAGTTAAAAATGTGTATCTGTGATGTGTAATGTTATGCTCTATATTGTGTGAGTGAAGATTGTATGTTATTATATAGGGGCATATAAAATAGTTCATGGAGGCATGGAGGGATTTAAAAAAATGCCGCCGCCACTCGCTTGCCCTTGTTTGTTTACAAGGGCACAGAAGATGTGCTGAGTCAGCTTCCGGCGGGCTCGTGCCCACCCATTTCCATATCTAAAGGCTTCATACAATGCTGGAATAGGGATGGTGTGGGTGTGGTCGGTCACCTAATAGGTCGGCCAGAAATTGAATTAGCACTGCTTCCATGCGCCTGCAAACAACAGATGCACGATGCTGGTGGGCGCACCGGGAGGACTGAGGAGGAGAGTGAGTTTTTTTTAAAATTCCTCTCCTGCCTGCCCGATTTTACACACGTTGACAAACCCTTAGCAATAAAGATTATAAATGACTGTAACATTGCTTGTCAATAAATTCCACTGTAAAAAGGGAAATACAATTTGCCATATGTGTGTGAGGCGAATAACAGAAATCCTGGTTATTTAGGTGATGCATAGTAGGTGACCAAAACAAATGTTTTGTTTGTACTTTACAGAGTTTGAATAACATGTTGATGAATTCTTATACCAGATTTTAGTGAGGGCTTAACTTCGAGGTTTAAAAAACGACTCAGATTTTAAGGTCAGCCATGATTTTTCAGATTACCAGTACGCACAGGTGGCGCAAAGCTTGTGACAAAAGGACAACGATGGGGTTAGCCAAGTAAAGATGTTGATCGCGATTCTTCCTTAACTCCTCAGCCTGCCAAAAGTAGATGATGTGAGTTACAGGTTTGTATATGAATAAAGAGTTAGGTTATATAAGGCGTGTACTGAAATCTGTTTCTTTGTGATTCCTGTAGTCATTTTAGCAGCACAGGATATGGGGTATTTCCATGCTATGACTTTGGTCCCTGGATATAATCTAAATCCTCAGAGTAGGTAGCTCTCAAAGATACTCCGTTTTTTTATTTTCTTGTTAAAATGGAATATACTTTTCCTCTTCTGTCTCCTTATCTGACGATGATCCTGACTACTGCCTTAATGCGTCCTAGTTAGTCTGCTGTATTAAAGCTCTGAACACTGATGTAGTGTTTGTTTCTGGGTGGTTTCGTAGTGCGGGTCCTCAAAAGAGTCAGTTGTGCATCAGCCAGCTACTGTCTCCTCCTGCAACGTCTGTAACCAAATACCCACAAAGGAGGTTGACACTGATATTATTAAACCTAGTCTAAAACATGAAAGAAAAACACCGATGCCGTACACGTAGTATATGCCTACAGCACAACACCAAACTGCAAAATAGAATTTATAGAGCTAGACTAACAATTATACTTCCAACCAAATATAATTTTGCAAGTTTATTATATAGCCGACATCCAAGAAAACATGATTGGATCTTTAACAATTTTTTTATAAAGTAATAACATTGAATTAGTGCGACCCTCTAAAGCCACTATAACATTTTTCCAAGAAGGGTAAAAATACTCCTCTCACCATTTTGAGGAGTATTTTTACCCGAGCAGGAGTATGAAAAATTTCGGTGGAGGTAAACACCGAACACACACTCACACAGCGCACACTACACTGACTCACACACTGAGCACTACTTTTTAAAAAAAAAACCACGCGCACACTAAACTAAACACACTGCGCACACTACACTACTCTACCCCACACTGCGCACACTACCACTGCGCACACTACACCACACTGCGCACACTACACTCAAACTTGCGCACACTACACTCACACTGGGCACACTACACCTACACTACACTCACACTGCGCACAGAACACTACACTCACACTGCGCACAGAACACTACACTCACACTGCGCACACACACTACACTCACACTGCGCACACTACACTACACTCACACTGCGCACACTACACTACACTCACACTGCGCACACTACACTACCAACTACACTCACACTGCGCACACTAACCACACGCGCACACTACACACACTGCGCACACTACACTCACATGACGCACACTAACTCACACTGCGCACCACTAACTCAACACTGCGCACACTACACTCACTGCGGCACACTACAATACATCACCCACTGCGAACACTACCCTACACTAAAATACACTCACACAGCGCAACACTTCACACTTCACCACCACTGCGCACCACTACACTACACTCACACTCTGCCACCATCACTCATACTGCGCCCACACTACACTCACACTGCGCACACTACACTCACATGTGCACACTACACTGCACATGCGCACACTACACTCACACTGCGCACACTACACTCGCAAAAAACACCTCCACTCGCAACAAACACTACATCACTCGCACACACAGTGCACACAACTCACCCGGCCTGCTCTTAAGTTCAGTCGGCATTGCGGGAAGGTAGAGAGGGAGAAGGACAGGGAGCAGCAGCCCCGCGTTCCACAGGTCTCCGGGGCCTGCGCTCTGCTCCGGAGCGCTGCTGACACAGATCACTGTGTCAGGCGTCCCGATGAGCGGCCCGGCGCGCACTGTTGTCGCGCTACTGACATTTACCTCTTTTGCAGCTGCGCGCCGGACCCAGCTAGCCTGCGCGACGCTACAGGGAATAAATTGCCAGCGTAACTTTACGCATGGCAATTATTTTGGGGGTCTAATGCGCTCATCACGGTCTGGTGGCTTTATAATTTTTCAGAATGATTTAAGAGATTTACACGATAGATACCTTTAAATATGTCAGATATTGCATATGTCTTCTTTGTCATGTTATACATATCAAATTTTCTGGTCATCATTTTAATTATTATTAAACCTAAGCTAATGACCCCAAGTCCCTACCAAACCCACAAGAAAACAAAACCTCTCTCTTCCCACAAATGTTCCACATGCTCTAAAATTCGATATCCCAAGCAATTTTTACATTTCTGATCACAGTACTTGGTTAATCTATTTTCGAACTTGAGTGTGAAAAAATATACTTTTAATTTTTACGTTAGTAAAATAGATCTTTCTATTATATAATAATTTCTGAAGTTTTGCAAAAAGCCAAGAAGTACAATATTTTTATTATCTATTTTATCTGTTAATATGAGAGGCATATTTTATCTGACATGCCAAAATCTTTTCAGCAAATGCTTTAAATTTGAAAATATAGATTTATTCGTACATCTGATCCGCATTATACCAGATAGTGTAGATAGAAGAGAGTGAGGTTATGGTAGTCTTACAAACTCCACGGAAGGAAAGCAAGCACTCCAAGCCTAAATAGTGAATATTTATTCCACCCAGTGGTAAGGCTACATTTCGGCTGACTATAGGGTGCACAGAGTCAGCCGAAAGTAGCACTTACCACTAGTGGCATAAATATTCACTATTTATCTGGAGTGCTGCTTCCTTCCTTGGAGTTTGTAGCAATATGGATCCTGAGTCAGTTCCTTGAAGCCTGCCACCCCACATGGGATTTAATCCGGGTATCCAACAGTGCTGACTACTTCTACCCTTATTTATCTGACATTATGGTAGTTTATACAGAAAGCAGTATGGTTTTATTTTTTAGTTATTTTGTCCGGTGGAAGCGGAATGTGGTTATGTTAGTTCCGTAACAGTATGGGCAGTGAATTATTTGGTCTGGTGCAATGATATTATCAGAAAAATTGATCATAATTTACATAAGGTTTTTACTTGGAAACAGTAGATATTCAGTAATTGTTATCAATTATATGTGTACAATATGGCACTAAATTAAAGCCCTTCTTTCCTGCCCGTCTCCCTCTAGTTTAGGAACCTGCAGACCTCCTAAACCAAAATAAAGACCAGATATCAAAGAAAAAAAATAAGTTGACCAGTCACACTATAACAATAGAATCACACATAAGTAGATCTTCCTTGTTCGTCTAGAACTTGATATATTATGGGGTATGAGCGATTATTCAGTCATGATAGAGACAGAAAAAAAAAAATAATGCCTTGGTTTCAACTCTTAATTTTCTCAGAGACAAATCACCAAACCAAGAACAGAATACCAAAGGTCACTAAGGAGTATATCTCAATTAATAAAAAGTTTATTCTATACACAAATTCAGAGAACGAGACATTTGACTAGTAGATTACATACTGGACTCACATTAGAATTCTATAACCCCTTCCCGCCCAGACCCTTTTGTTTTTCAAAAATCTATAATTTTAATTTTTCCATGTAAAGAGAGTATAAGGGCTTATTTTGCGTGAAAATTGCACTGCTTTTAAGGAGTATATTAAAATTAATGCAATGTACTGGGCTAGCAGAAGAAAATTCCAAATGCAGTGACAAATTGAAAAAATTGTGGCGTGGGATTTTACGTGTTTCACTGTGTGCTCAAAGGACATGTCTACTGTTTTCTTTGGGTCGGTGCGATTACAGAATTTATTTAGGTTTTATAATGCTTTTAGACATTTACAAAAATTAAAAATGTACAAAGACGAAATTCTTAATTTGCCATCTTCTGGCGCTAATAAAATTTTCATAAAATTAACGTTGGTGTGTGTGTAATTTTTGCAACTTTTGATGACGTTTTTCCAATGCTACCATTTTGAGGCCATACAGCCTTTTGAGTACTTTTTAATAATTTTTAACGATTTTTTCAAAAGTGGCCATTTTCGAACTTTAGGACGCTATTTCGGAGGGAATAAACCGGGGAAAAAACTGGTGATATAACTGTTATTTAAATACTTAAATTACTTTTGTATTCCTTTTTTTTGCTATTTGTCCATTTGATAGCTCATACATTTTGGAGCAGAGATGTATAGGTTTTTAAAAATCATTTTAGTTAAAAATAATATTTTTTAATTTCAGACCCTTAGAGTACTTAAACACTAGGTTCTGATTGATCCTACCATCCTTACCATTTTGATTCTATCAAGACATTTGGACGCTTGCACTACTATAGGTTTTTAAAAATACTTCATTACTTGTTTTTTTTTTTAATTATTTTAAAACTTTTTCAGCCTGACCGTGGTGTTACCGGTGGTGTTTGCTGCCATATGCAGCAAACGCCCACTTTGTATGGAGAGAGCTCAGTCGTGATCCTCTCCATACACCCGATTCCAACATGTAAATCTATTACGTCACATGTCAGTAAGTGGCTAATTGCTGAATACTATCAAGTATGATGAGATTACACGTTATTCCAAGGACTCCCTTTGGGTTCTTTTGGATGAGAATACAGGACTGGGAATTGTTCATTATGCATACTTACATATGTGCATTTTAGATATTTTTATGCTTGTTGAAAATAATAAAATGATTCATTTATAATGAACTTTTTAGATTTCTTGTATTTCATTGGTTGTGGTGGTCCCCTTAAATGATTTCGGTCCCACGATTGTATTATATATAAACAACATACACTGTAAAGTTATAAGTGGGCTTGAGGACTTGTATATTTATCTACTATGATACAATTAAAATTCATGTTTTTTTAGACATCCTTTTTTTTAATTATCCGGGGATGTGCCTGCGATAATCTGCCTAGTGTGTGGCAAAGGAAATTAGTTTCATTGAGTTAGAGTATGGATCAATACTTAAGTTTCATTCCAAGACATGCTATAACCCATACCCTTAAGTCCAACTGCACGATTGTAAGAAAGATATATAATTTTTAAACAATTTAAATGTGACGTAATTAAAAGATGTTTGTATATAGTTCCTCCTAAAGGTATCATCCATAAATTGAACCCATTTTGCTTGTAATGTATGATTGTAATAATGATGTTTTGATGTCATAATGTAGAATATGTATTTAATCTATTTTTCATACATTCTTTTGAGTTTTCATTGTTTTTTGACGTTACAGAATTTATTCAATAGAGAATGAGGACGCCAGTTGGGCTCTCTCCTGCCCTTCAAACAGAACTCGACCAGTGCAAACAAGTAAGTTTACTCCCTGGCTCTGAGCAGAGAGGCACGCAGTCCTTAGCAGCTAAAGGGTAAGTATGAATAGTGAAATGTTTTTCTTTCCGAATTTAGGGGTGTGTTCTAAGATTTGAGGAAGAAGACAAACGAGTGTTCTTATCTTTATGGTAAGATCCACACAGCAATGGTCCAGCAAGGCCATACAGAAGCACAGATTCAGTCCAACTGTGTAGTTTGAAACTAATGGGGAAGGCCATCAAGTCCATTCAAACAACATGCAGGTTTGGTAGGTAAGCCCTGAGAACTGTGTATATTATAACATTGTGTCTGTGTTGTTGTTGCAGCAGTAAAAAGCGCATACCTGAAGACCCATCCTAAGAAAAGAAACCCCTTGCAGGGGAGCTGGGCAGGCTGAATTTAAACTTAACTTGTAATGCTGTCTAACACGGATAGGCCAGATGATATTGAGCACAGAAATCCTACCAAAAAGCTTGAGCCAAGTCGGCTGACCTAACAGAGGACGGAATCTACAGATTTGTATGGGCAGATTCCTTTAAATTGCTGCGCTTTTGTAGAAATTGTACCATGGAAAGAGGAACGAGACATGGCCTCTATGTTTTCCCGTGTGCGCAGTTTGTGTACTTGCAAGACCACCAACAAAAAAAGCGTGCTGAACCTTCCCAGCCCGGCATCAAAATTTTTATAATAGTCGACACCCCTGTTACAGCAATATTCCCAGGAAATGGATATTAGGTGTTGACAGGTTCTAAACGTATGTGCGCATGATAATTAAAGCTCAAGATCAGGTTGCCCTTTCTTAGCTGTACCGTCGAATCCCAGAGGCTGCGTTGCGGCACGTGGTACACCATGGTCCTGGTTGAAGCTGTCCTAGGCTATGCATTGCAAGCAGGTGAGTGAAGGATACTAGGAGATGGGTGGATGGAAAGTGAGCCGTGTGCGGGGGAAAAGGGTCACCATCGGGCCCAGTAGTCTTAGTATATCCTGTAATGGCTAGGAGCTGGTGTTCAGCTGTGTCAGACGACAGAGGTAACTGGCAATAACTCACGCTTGAATGTGGCACTGGCACGCGTTCAGATGCGATGTTGGAGATCCGATTACGGTGTCAGGTCACTGGAGTGATCTCAAAGATCCACCCTAGGTTAGCGATAGGTCCGTTAGAAACCCCGGGTGCTGGTTGTGCAAGAGTTGCAATCCTTGCCTGACTCTGAGTGCTCCTAGAGAGCTGGTGGTAAAGAGATGCTTCCTCATATGTCAGGAGCTGTATTCAAGGATGACCTCTTCTGTTAAAAAGTGGCCGGAGCAAGAACCCTTTGCCCCTTAGCCGGTTCCAGGGGTTTTTGTCATTCCCTGGGTGTCTCAGTGGTGGTTACTCTCCAACACACTCCAGGTCACTGAGGATGCTAACTTTAGCATATTGTAGTTAACCCGCCTTGCACAGGCACTATTTCTACAGCATGTTAACCTCTGATGATGAACAGGTCTCAGAACCTTCCTGGAGGGTTCGCGACTCCCTCTGTCAGACTCCTAACCTGGAAAGGGAACTGTTTGAACTACCCTCTGACCATGTATTGGCAGGGGGGGTTGCATTTGGTCACATGTGCATGCACAGATAGCAGTGAAGGCCAGCTGGCATGTCCAATAAGAAGGTACTGACTGACTGGAAGGAATAGTGCGTGTGACATGGAGGAGGAGAGATTTTTTTTTTATTTTTATGCTCTTTTAAATTGACTCTAAATGTGGGGGCTTGTAAAACTGGGTTTGGTGACAGGTTCCCATAGTCCATATGTGTAGGTAAAACTGTCTGTATTGGGGCATGCCAGGGCATTGAAGGGAAAAGAGTTGCCATTCAGAGCAGATTTGTCACATTACCAAGCTTTTAAAGGGAATCTGGTACAGTAAGCCATTTTTTGCTCTATAACCTAGAAGCCTTATGGTGAGTTCCCTGTGGAGGGGGCCCAGCTGTTAGTCTGTGTGGCTTTGTCTCCTCATGTCTTCGATCTACTCCACAGAGGCTGCAACTGCCCCCTTCCCAGGGACTGATGCTGCTGGCAGGGAGCCAGTTAATGTGAATTACTATGAAATGATTCAGAATGCTGACAAAGGCATTTACAAATCAGCATAGCCTACCAGCTAAAATTACATTACTGGTGACAGGTTCGCTTAAAAATTTGGGGAGGAATGTGGACATTGTGGTGCTGTTTCTTTTTGCTGGATGGAGATGCACTTTACATATACTATATGTTAGGGCAAGTTCATTGATGAAATTTGATTAACTCTTTCAGGGTGTAGGTAAGAAAATGATCATTCATGTTTGGATTTTTAGCTTTTTTGGCCATTCTGCTGAACCGTACAAAAACATGTTATCTTTATTCTATGGGTCACAAAATTCTTGGATACCTCATTTAATAGGTTTTTTTTTAAGCGCCAGCTCACTGACACACTCATTTAAATGGTAATAGCTATGTTTTGGACCTATATTAGATACAAAACAACATTTTAGGATATAAAGCTTATTAGGAGGAGTACACGGGTTTCACAGTGCATATGGACACAGTTTTTAGTTACCAGATGTACTTTGAATCCACAATAAATTGAATTTGTTGTTTTGTATCTAATATAGGTCCAAAACATAGCTATTACCATTTGTCTGAGTTAAAAAGAGTGTGTCATGAGCATGGCCGCTTAAAAAAAAACCTATTTAAATGAGGTATCACAAGAATTATAGTGACCCATAGAATAAAAATAACATTTTATTTGTACGGTTCAGCGAATGGCCAAAAAAAGCTAAAAATCCAAACATGAATTGATCATTTTCTTTACCTACACCCTGAAAGAGTTAATCAAATTTCATCAATGAACTATGCCCTAACATATAGTATATGTAAAGTGCATCTCATCCAGCAAAAAATAAGCACCCACATGTCCACATTCCTCCCCAAATTTTTAAGCGAACCTGTCACCAGTAATGTAATTTTTAGCTTTTTAAGCGAACCTGTCACCAGTAATGTAATTTTTAGCTGGTAGGCTATGCTGATTTTGTAAATGCCTTTGTCAGCATTCTGAATCATTTCAGTAGTAATTCACATTAACTGGCTCCCTGCCAGCAGCATCAGTCCCTGGGAAGGGGGCAGTTGCAGCCTCTGTGGAGTAGAAGAAGCATGAGGAGACAGACTACAGCTGCCCCTCCACAGGGACTCACCATATGCTTCTGGTAGAGAGCCAGGTAACAAGAATTAAACTTATTTACACTACTGAAATGATTCAGAATGCTGAAGGCATTTTTAAAGTCAGCATAGCATAGGCTTTTGGAGCCTGACACCAGCTAAAAATGGCATTACTGTGACAGATTCCCTTTAAAGCTTGTATAATGTGACAAATCTGCTCTGAATGACACTCTTTCCCTTCAATGCCCTGGCATGCCCCAATACAGCAGTTTACACAGCTGCCCCTCCACAGGGACTCACCATATGCTTCTGGTAGAGAGCAAAAAAATGGCATTACTGTGACAGATTCCCTTTAAAGCTTGTGTAATGTGACAAATCTGCTCTGAATGGCACTCTTTCCTTTCAATGCCATGGCATGCCCCAATACAGCAGTTTACCAGGCTGTAGGACAGCCCTCCAGTCCCCATACCAAGCACCATGACACCAGTGTACCCTAGGCCGCAACCGCCAGCCACTCTGGTATTCTGGGCCACGGGCGCCTCACGGCCCTAAGAAAGGGCTAGGCCCCGGTGGGGGATGTTGCACAAGCATTTTGTAAATCAGCATAGGATAGACTTTTGGAACCTGTCACCACCTAAAATTATCATTCCTGGTGACATATTTGCTTTAAAAGGGTTGTCGACTATTATAAAAATTTTGATGCCGGGCTGGGAGAGCTTTTTTTTGGTGGTCTGCAAGTACAACTCCGCACACTTCTGTCTCTATCATGGACTGAATAATATCTCATACCCCATATAATCAAGTTCTAGAAAGAACAGGAAAGATCTACTTATGTGTGATTCTATTGTTATAGTGTGACTGGTCAAACTTATGTTTTTCTTTGATTATCTGGTCTTATATTTTGTTTAGGAGGGTCTGCAGGTTCTAAACTAAGAGGGAGACAGGGCAGGAAAGAAGGGCTTTATTTTAGTGCCATATTGTTACTCATATACATTGATAAACAATTACTGAATATCTACTGTTTCCAAGTAAAAACCTTTATGTAATTAATGATCAATTTTTCTGATAATATCATTGCACCAGGACCAAATATTACTGCCATACTGTTACTGAACATACATAACCAATTCCGCTTACCACCACAAAATAACTAAAAAATAAAACCATACTGCTTCTGTATAAAACTACCATAATGTCAGATAAATAGGTAGAAGGAGCAGCACTGTGGATAACCGGATTAAATCCAATGTGGGTGCAGGCTTCAAGGAACTGACTCAGGATCCCATATGCATACAAACTCCAAGGAAGGAAGCAGCACTCCAAGATAAATAGTGAATATTTATTCCACCAGTGGTAAGTGCTACATTTCGGCTGACTCTATGCAGCTTTGGATTTTGCAAAACTTCAGAAATTATGGATATAATAGAAAGATATATTTTAACGTAAAAATTAAAGTTATATTTTTTCACAACTCAAAGTTAGAAAATAGATTAACCAAAGTAACTGTGATCAGAAATGGAAAAATTAGCTTGGGATATCAGAGATTTTAGAGCATGGTGGAACATTGTGGGAAGAAGAGAGGTTTTGTTTCTTTGTGGGTTGGTAGGGGACTTTGGGGTCATTTAGATTAGGTGTAATAATAATTAAAATGATGGACCAGAAAATTTGATTATGTGATAAATGACAAAGAAGACATATGCAATAATCTGACCATATTTAAAGGTATCTATCGTGTAAATCTCTTAAAATACAATTCTGAAAAAATAGATAAAGCCACCAGACGCGTGATGAGGCGCCATTAGCCCCCAAAATAATTGCCATGCGTAAAGTTACGCTTGGCAATTATTCCCTGTAGCGCGCAGGCTGAGCGGTTCGGCGCGCGCTGCAAAAGAGGTAAATGTCAGTAGCGCGATCACAGTGCGCGCCGGGCCGCTCAGCGGGACGCCTGACACAGTGATCTGTGTCAGCAGCGCTCCGGAGCAAGAGCGCAGGCCCCGGGAGACCTGTGGACAGCGGGGCTGCTGCTCCCTGTCCTGCTCCATCTCTACCTGCCCGCAGATCCGGACGGAACTTAAGAGCAAGGCCGGGTGAGTGTGTGCAGTGTGTGCGAGTGTAGTGTAGTGTTCTGTGTGCGAGTGTAGTGTTCTGTGTGCGAGTGTAGTGTGCGCAGTGTGAGTGTAGTGTGCGCAGTGTGAGTGTAGTGTGCACAGTGTGAGTGTAGTGTGCGCAGTGTGAGTGTAGTGTGCGCAGTATGAGTGTAGTGTGCGCAGTGTGCTCAAAAATGGTGAGAGGAGTATTTTTACCCTTCTGGAAAAATGTTATAGTGGCTTTCAGAGGTCGCACTATGTAATTTATTACTTTAATAAAAAAAATTGTTAAAGATCAAATCATGTTTTCTTGGGATTTCGGCTATATAATTAAACTTGCAAAATTATATTTGTTGGAAGTATAATTGTTAGTCCTAGCTGCTATATTCTATTTGCAGTTTGGATGTTGTTCTGTAGCATATACTACGGGTACGGCATAGTGTTTTCTTTCATGTTTTAGACTAGGTTTAATAATATCAGTGTCAACCTCCTTTGTACACCCTTATAACCTAACTCTTTATTCATATACAAATCTGTAACTCACATCATCTACTTTTGGCAGGGCTGGAGGAGTTAGGAAGAATCGCAGATCAACATCTTTACTTCTGGCTAACCCAATAGTTGTCCTTTTGTCACAAGCTTGCGCCACTGTGCGATACTGGTAATCTGAAAAAATAAGTGTGCTGACTTAAAATCTGAGTCGTTTTTTAAACCTCGAAGTTTAAAGCCCCTACACTAAAATCTGGTATAAATCATAACATTTTTTCAAACTCTGTAAAGTACAAACAAAACATTTGTTTGGTCACCTAACTATGCATCACCTAAATAACAAGGATTTCTGTTATTCGCCTCACAACACATATGGCAAATTGTATTTCCCTTTTTACATTGGAATTTATTGACAAGCAGTGTTACAGTCATTTATAATCTTTATTCTTAAAGGGGTTGTCCAACTGTTTTTAAAATTCTGGAGGCAGGCAGGAGAGGAATTTTAAAAAAAAACGTCACTCTCCTCCTCAGTCGCTCCCGGTGTCCCGCACCGCATCGTGCATCTGTTTGTTTGCAGGCGCATGGAAGCAGTGCTAAATTCAATTTCTGGCCGACCTAGGTGACCGACCACACCCACCCATCCCTATTTCCAGCATTGTATGAAGCGCTGAGATATGGAAATGGGTGGGCATAGCCAGCCGGAAGCTGAACTCAGCACAGCTTCTGTGCCCTTGTAAACAAACAGGGGCAATGCGAGGTGGCGGCGCATTTTTTAAATCCCTCCATGCCTCCATGAACATATTTATATGCCCATATATATAAACATACAAATCTTCACTCACACACATATAGAGCATATACACATCACAGATACACATTTTACTATAATAATTCTTTATTTATATAGCACACACAGATTACGCAGTGCTGCACAAAGCATGTCAAATTGGTTCCTGTCCCCATGGAGCTCACAATCTAAACAAATGTACAATGTACAATAAATTGTACAATGTGCAGCTGAATATGTACATAATGGTGCACATCCTTCATTCTTTATCGTCAGGTCGGATGACCGACCCCCTGACACTGCAAGTTACACCCCTGCTTACTACAAAGATACAGCACCGGAACCAAGCTTACTTCATAGATATGCTACAAGAACCAAGATTGATACTTAAGATTGATATGTCCCAAAAAAAAATTTTTTAGGGAACTTTTTTTTTTTTATTACAACTCTATAAGCTGTGATTGGGGAAACAAAGAGTTAGAAAAGTAATGCTAATTACCCTGGGGCCTTCAGGTTATGTCACCCGAGCACCTTAAGCAGCATCATATTTTAATATAGCACTAGTTGTCCAGCCTCCCGAGCGCGTAGAGCAGGGGATAATTAGGCAAGGTAAATAGCATAACTTTTATAACGCTATATTTCCGCAATTGCAGCATGTACAGAAGAGTTATAATAAAAGAAGTAATGAGGAGCGTCGTTCTGCAGGAACTTCTTATTAGGACACATTTACCATCAGTAAACTAATGGTAAATATGTTACCAGAATCAAGATTACTACTTATATATATTACATGATCCAAGTCTACTACTTAGATACATTATCAGAACCAATGTAACTACACAGAGACATAACAAGGACCAAGTTTACAACTTAAATAAAGCAAAAAACCAAGGTTACTACATAGATAAGGTACCAGAAACAAGGTTACAACAAAAATATGGTACAAGAACCAAGATTACAACAAAGATATGTTACCAGAACCAATATAATCAGATTTAAGCCTACATTCACATTAAAATTTTTGAATACGTTCAGCATATATGGCAGGAAAGGTCCCAGCAGATACGGTGTTCGTGCCCATAGATGTATAAAGGCAAAGTCATTTTTGCCTACATCTTCACAGCATGTCACATCCAAGAACTAACACTAGATTAAAAATGAAGGAGTTACACTATATCATCCTGCTTCCTACTAGAGAGCATGATTATTACATCTATCCCAGGCACTGAGTATATACTGTGGGTGTTTTGACTAGTAGTGTAACTGTCCATTAAAGGACAGTTACATCACTCGGGAGACACCTTGAACATCGGTAGTAGCAAATCGGTAGCTGCTGCCCATGTTCACTCCTCCTAATTTCGGGGAGGAAAACCAAACAGTACAAGGCATCCCACTATATGAGCATACTGTGGAATACGTTGTAGCTGTTCACTGTAAAGATATGTTGGGATTCTTTGGATGTATACTCTGTAAGTATGGTTCATATATAAGGCGCACTAGACTATAATGAAAGTATTTTTTGTGCGCGTTATAGTCCAAAAAATACGGTACTTAAAATTAAGTATTTATGAGCACACACCACTTGCATTCTTTTTCCTAAACTGTCTTGTTTGACACTTCCAAAACTTTGTTAGTGGTGCCATGTGTGGGCAATTTTTTGCGGGATGAGATGCATTTTCCAGTGATTTAGGGTTGGTAAGCCCTATTGTTGAAAACATATACATTTTTGGGGGGGTGGAGGAGTAGAAAAACATCAATTATGTAATTGATTTTTGACTTAATTATTTTTTATATAGCCTAATAAAGATCTTATTTTTATTCTATGGGTCAGTACATTTTGCTCAGTTTCTAAATTTTTATTAATTTATTTTTTATTGAATAACTATTTTTTTTTTTTTTGCTTGTTCATGTCCCATGTGGAAGAAATAAAAAAGTAATCATCTGAGCTCAGATGGTATTAGCTTAGTCAGCCTATGCACATGCATAAGCTGACACTGTGCATTTATGATCCCACCACACACGGGATCTTACAGGCCCTGCATGTGGACAGCCCTGGGTCCTGATCAGACATCAGGACTGAGGCGGAGATCCGCCCCCAGGGTCACGTGGTCGTAGACGGGTCACGTGAGTGTGCGGGCGGGACACGCCCCCAAACTCCGAGTCACATGGTCGCAGGAGCCGAGTGGACCAAAGGACCGCCCAGGCCGCGCCCCAGTGTATGGTCATTGGTAAGCCGGGGGTGTATAAACAATACAAAGGATGTAGGGCCACTCCCCCCTATATGGAAACACGAATCAGGGGGACTAAACGGCAAAGTAATGGAAAGAGGGGTAAAAGGGGATGCTCGTCACCTAGCATCCTTGGTCGGGTCTGTAAACAGCCTGTACCCAACAGATACGGGGGGGACAAGCCGAGAAAAACAGAGGTACTTGCGAGTGCAGAAAAGGGGACAAAGAAGGAGCCTGCAGTAAAACAGCACTCGGAGATTGTCCTACTACGTAAAGGGACAGAATGGAGGTCACATGTAAAGACGGCACCATAAGAAAAACGGGGGACACACGTGGTGGGACAGGGATGGGAACTAGTTTCTGGGAGTACTAGCACCAACAAAATTGCTTACCCCTAAGTGATGGAAAAAATGGAGAGAGATATACACAGTGGCAGGCCCAAATATCAGTGGAGATTACAGGAAACTGGTGAATGACAACTTCTCATTGAGACCATTGGGTTCTACCGTATTCAATGTGTAGATCCATCTGGTCTCTTTTTGTTGTATCAGTCTATCCCAGTTCCCTCCCCGTTTAGGGGGTCTGATTTTCTCTATCACCTGAAAACGTAAAAGTTTAGAATCGCCATCGTGGAATCTGGCGAAATGTCTTGCCACTGTGGTGTCCCTCCTATTCCTAATGTCACCCGCGTGCTCCTGGATTCTTATCTTGACCTGACGATGCGTTTTGCCCACATAGTTCATAGGGCAGGGGCAGGAAAGTAAATACACTACTCCTGCTGTCCTGCAGTTGGCGTATTCCCTTATGGAGTATACATTACCAGTGCTAGACTGGAAACTGTTCCCCAGTAGAACCAGTGAGCAGCCGTTACAATTCCCACACCTAAAGGTCCCTGGACCCGTTGGGAGCCATGTAGAGGGGGACCGAGAAGGTTTGAGATGGCTGTGAACGAGCCTGTCTCTAAGATTTTTCCCCCTCCGGTAGGTAACTGAAGGGTGGGGTGATAGAAATTCAGTCAGGTCCTCGTCTTGTCTTAGGATCCGCCAGTACTTATGGAGGATTTGTTTGATAGCATCAGCGTTCGCATCAAAGGTACCATTCAGTCGGATGGTATTGTCGGTCTCCCTCATTTTAGGGTTCAGAAGATCTTCTCTTCTAGAGGAAGAGGCATATTGGAAAGCCCTCTTGACTGTCTTTTTTGGAAAGCCCCGCTGTGCAAACCTGTCACTATAACCTTAGTCCCGAAGAAAGAATAGCATTGGTTGGTCTGGAACGTAATGACAATTTAGTCATTAAACCCTCAGATAAGGGGGGGAACATAGTCCTCCTTGATCAGGTGGACTATGTCAAGATGTGTGAGAGCCTGTTATCAGACTCAGAAGGATATCGCCCCTTATCGACCAATCCAATGGAAAAATTCGCGAGGGACCTAAAAGGGATCCTGGACAGGGCTCTATCGGATCATCTGATCAGTAAGCAGGAACATAAGTTTCTATTTCCGAAATTTCCTGTTACAGCAACCTTCTACGGACTCCCTAAGGTCCACAAAGGTTATCCTCCCCTGAAGGGACGTCCGATCGTCTCGGGGATCAATAGCCTGACTCAAAACATCAGTGTATATGTGGACCAGATCCTTAGGCCTTTTGTGACGAGTCTTCCCTCATATGTACGTGACACCATGGATGTCCTGAAACAACTAGAAGGGATTACTCTGGACGACAAGACTTACCTTGCCAGCCTGGATGTGGAGGCTCTCTACTCCTCCATCCCACACACCAAGGGATGTGAGGCGGTGGAAGCTTTCTTGAGCACGAGAGGCACCCAATTTCGGAGCCATAACCAACTAGTGGTGGACCTCCTCAGATTCATCCTGGAAAAAAATGTCTTTGTGTTCGGTAACAAACTCTTCCACCAGCTGAGGGGTACCGCTATGGGGAGCCCAATGGCCCCCAGTTATGCGAATTTATACCTCGGCTGGTGGGAGGACCGAATAGTCTTCTCGGAGGAATATGCCAGATGGACCTGTCATCTTTCCATCTGGCTTCGTTATATAGACACACACGTTTTTTTTTTTTCAATTTTTCCACATTTGGAATTTTTTTCTGGCTTCCCACTACATGGCAGGGAATAATAAATAACATCACGGGAAAGTAAAATTTGTTACACACAAAATAAGCCCTTTTGAAGATGGAGAGCGAGAAATGAGCGAAAATACCCTGCGTCCTTAAGGGGTTAAAATCTGTTTCAAATAAATAATCATATTGGTAAATGTAAATATTAATTAATTAGACACAAAATTTTAGACACAGAACTTTGTTTATCCATTTGTCTGTTATCAGTTGTCATTTAAAAAGATCTAATAGAGCAGTGATGGCAAACCTTTTAGACATCGAGTGTCCAAACTACAACCAAAACCCAAGTATTTTTCACAAAGTGCCGATGCAACAATTTAAGCAGTAACTTATTACTCCCTGCTCTGTCACATGTTTAAACAATTTAAGCAGTAACTTATTACTCCCTGCTCTGTCACATGTTTAAATTGTATAGGCACCTGAGGACACCAATATAGTAGAAGGAAGGAGTAGGAGTTTGGATTATCATTGTATCTTCCTTACAGGGTCCTGGGCTGCCTGGGACTGCAAGAGGCCTTGAGTCCCGTCTGGCGAACTCTGCGCTGGGGTGATGGCGCGGGTGCCCATAGAGAGGGCTCTGAGTGCCACCTCTGGCACCCAAGCCATAGGTTCGCCACCACTGTAATAGAGAAATGGCACAACGATCCTGAACTTTACTTTAACTTATTCCAGTGAGTGGCAAAATCCTGTATCACTCAGTCCGAGAGTGCAGACAATGTCATACGTATATGACTCTGAAGTTAGACCCCAGTCGAAGGTGGCATGCAGACTGGGGATTACCCTACTCAGTGCCTCTGCTATTTCCATAGGCTGGTCTTTCTAGGGAATACTCACTAGGTTACAAACTGATCACACATCATTTGAGGAACTGTTTCTCTCATTCTTGGCACCTGCACATATCATCCCATTGGTCTATAACATGCTGGTGATGTGGGAGGACAGTTGAATCACAACCTAACTTTGCCTGAGGGAGAGGACTCTTGGCCACTCATTTACAGTTCAACAATGGCATTATGCTTACATAGTAACTCAAAAGCCTTTTGTCTCATGCCAGTGAATAAGGCCCTGCATGTGGACAGCCCTGGGTCCTGATCAGACATCAGGACTGCCATAGAAATGACCGGCAATCTCGGGGAGAGACCCTCAGCATACACGTTATGTATTGTATAAATAGACATTGAGACATACATACAGATAAAACATACAGGCATTTTACAAAATGTTAAACACACACACACACACATAAGACCTGTCACCAGAAATTTACGCTTCACACAAGTAATACAGGGCAACATGGTGACTTAGTGGTTAGCATTACAGCCTTGCAGTGCTGGGGACCTGGGTTCAAGTACCAGGATCAACATCTGCAAAGAGTTTGTATGTTCTCTCCGTGTTTGTGTGTGTTTCCTCCGGGTCCTCCGGTTTCCTCCCACACTCCAAAACATACTGGTAGATTTATTAGATTGTGAGCCCCATTGGGGACAGGGACCAATTTGACAAGCTCTATGCAGCGCTGTGTAATCTGTGTGCGCTATACAAATTAATTATTAATAACTGTTGATAAAGCGTTAAATGTCCTCCTACTATCAACTAAACAATCTGCCACTAAGGAACTGTACTTTAATTGCAGCCATTTTGCTGATATACAAATAAGTAGACTTAAGTCATATTCTGAATATTAGAGTCATGGTTTCTCCTGGCTGCCATTGAACCACACCTCCCTCTTTTGATTAACAGCTCAGAGTCTCTTCAAATCTCTGCGAGAGGAGACAGGAAGTCAACTCCCTGTCCTTATCACAATGCTGTCCCTCTCACTGCAAGGTGACTGTAGTAGTGAGCAATATGTGGGAAACCACAGACCTTCACACCATTTCACACACTCCGTGATGGACAAGGCCACGCAGCAGTGGGAGGGGCCATGCAGCAGTGGGTAGAGCCAACATAGACAATCCTTTGCGGAACGATTTTACTGGTGGAATAAGGTAGATTTAAGCTGGGATACCTGCACTGCACTTTTCAACAAAGGCACAATCGAGCTGGGGGAAATTAATTTTTATTGGGTCTGTTCTTGATCACAAGTTGCCTTTAAGCTTTTGGTTAGGCAAAGGTTAACTCATTCGTGGGTCTTTTCGTTTAGCTATGTAGGGCAACATAAGCACCCCTCCTGCACTTCCCCGCTTCAACAGCAAGACAATGAAAAGGAGCACAGTGGGCCATGCAGGATGTGAAATAAATGGAGTGGGAGAGAGGGTATAAGCCAGATACTCCTCTATACAGCAGTCTCCTTCCTTCTGTGCTAGTAGCCTACTGCAGTGCTATGCTGCTCATAGGCGTAAGGAAAAGGCTCTTCGACATGTGCCGTAGACGTCTCCGGAGGGAAATACTATGGCTCCTGGAACCCCTTTCTGGCTGGACCTATGACTGGAGTCTCGGAATTCTGGAATCTCCCCCTGATGGCGGCCCTGATCAGCATCTCCTGTTGCCAGAATGTGCAGCACTGAGTACTTTCTGCCACCACTTAGGGCTGGGGTAAATTAATTAAATGTTTGGCCTACTAGTAGGTAGATTTTTAAGTTGATAATTTTGTATGAACCATGTTGTAAAATCCAAATTTACATTTTTATTCCAACATGATTACTGTTATTAACTGTGAGCTCGGGCGTATGCATTCACATCTATAGACTGGACAGATTTATATATAGTGTACTTCTATGTAAACTTTTTTTTTTTTTTACTATGGTATTACCATCTGTCTATGGTATACTTTTTTTTACCCAAATTTTAATATAAACCTTTTTCTGTACAAATAAGGTTTCTTTTGTAAAAAAAATGGATACAAGTCTATGCAATGCATAAGATGTATACACCACAAAAATGGAGGTGTGGAACTAAAAACCCATCTTTTCTTTCCAATTAATTTTTGTACATGGCACAGTATGCACCTGCTGTATGAAAAAAATGAGATGTGAACTTATGTGTACTTTTATTTCTTCTGGTCATAACATAATGTATGTGAACCCATTATTGAATGTATAGCACCATGGAATTAATGCTTCTCTAGGATGTACCATAATACAGTCTGCAATCCAGGCATAGTGCAAGAAATCTTAACTCTAACATTATTCCCAAACATTAAAAATGTGCTGCAGTTTCCACATACAATTATATTACATGAGAAATATTCTCTAAGAAACTCTCATGTCGGGACACAAAATTTTTACTTAGATATAAGAGATTAGAGATTATGCTTAGAGGCTGCTATTTCTACTTGCAGAACTCTTGCAATGCTCTCTGGGAACTTATTGCAAGCAAACTCTTCTCCAGAATTACTGTCTCTATTGTCATTTATAGTTTCTGTAGCTACTCTGTGTAAGTCAAGTCGGATCCATTAAAACATCTCTAAACAAAACTAGGAATAACTATTAACCAAGTTAACCGCACTTTCTCAAGTTTCATGTGGCAATAAAATGACAGACATGACATGTCCTTTGTTTTAGGGTCCACCAACAGACTATGATTTTTGATAACTTCAGTATATCACACTGCTGTAATTAATATCCTGGGAGGATATTTATAATCTGTCATGTCTTGCCTCTTTCATATAGGATTTTAAAAATGTTGAATTGTCATAAGAACCAGGATTAACAATAAAGCATTGTTAAAGACACCATTTATAACTGTTACAGCTGTTTATTGTAGCCAAGGACTAAAGTACAGTAAATTAGGGGACCGTCTGTATATATTTCCTTCAGGTCCATTTTAGCTCTAGTTCCTCTCCTGGTCCAGCCTGGATGATACCTTCCCTTCTGGTCTAGTTTGGTAATTTAATCTGCTATAATCAAGACCAGCAGGCTAAATTAATCACATGACTTTATTATAAATGTAAAATTTCCTGTTTGTATGTTATGACTAAAGAAGTCCAAAATCTATTTGAATTACTGTACTTTTCGGACTATAAGGCGTACAAAAAATCCTTTGATTTTCTCAGAAATCAAAGGTGCGTCTTATAGTCCAGTGTGCCTTATACATGAACAGTACTGACAGACAACAGCTTCCTTGAACTGTGCACAGATCTGCCATCTGCTGGTCATACATCCTAATAATCAGATGCGTCTTATAATCCAGTGCACCTTATATATGAACCTAGACATTTTAGCAGGCATTTATTGATGGTGCGCCTCATACTCCGGTGCGCCTTATAGTCCGAAAAATACTGTAAAATATCTGTGATGCAACCATTGTATGTGGCAAAAAACTAAATAAAATTTCTTTGATCATGCTATGGAGTTTCACCTAGGTTTTATAATAAGTGAATCAGTACCACGGCAATAATGGATTCCAGCGATGTTCTGAACAGCTTCTAATCGGACTCTTTTATCTGTTGACTGTGTGCCCTTCAAGAGAAGCCAAAGAGGAAGCTCGTAGACTTCCATGTTAGATTTGCTGTAGTTTTCTGTAAATAAATGAAATATTTTATGTATAAATAATATGTCCTTCAGAATGTCACTTTGGGGCGATACTTAAAGGGGTATTCCCACGAAGACAAGATTCTTAAATATACTCAGGATAACAAAATAACAATTTTCTAATGCACTGTTATTAACAAAAATACAGCATTTCACATATATAGTTCCAACCTGTCTCTGTAAGTCCTGGTCTACAAAATTTCGGTTGTTCCTGGATATGACCGTCATTCTTCAGACTATGGTTGGATTCTTCTCATGAATAGCTTCTCTTGTCTGCACACTGCAGTGCTCTCTGCCTCCTGCTCCTCAGTCCTGCTCAGACACAGGCACTTCCTGCTGCAAGCAGCAGTGTGCAGAGACTTACTCTACAAGCTACAGACAGATAAGGCCTTTTGAGGGAAGGAGGCACACAGCAGAGCTCACTCTTTGTGTGTTATAGGTGAGTTAGCCCAGCTGACTGTGTTTTATTGATTAGGTGAGTTAGAAGAGCTGACAGTGTCATTGTGTTTTATATCCATCTCTTGATCTCTCATCTCTCTTCTGTCTCATTTCTCTTCTTCTATGCATCACATGATAGTGGAATGTTCAGAAGCTAAATAAAAGTGTAGATAAACCATGGACCCTGATAATCTAAGCACATTGTCAGCACACAGCATCTCATAGCACTACAGGGATCATAAAGTGACTGCATAGAAAGTCCCCGTCCACACTCTGACCATCACTGAGTTATAGGAGCAAAAAAAGGGATTCAAATTTGATGACTTTCTTTCATGGATAAACCCCTTTAACCCCTTCACGTTCCATGGCGGATATATCCGCCACGGAGCTATGAAGGGTGTGTGAAGAGGGCTCACATGGTTTTTTTTTCCAATTTTTCCACATTTGGAATTTTTTTCTGGCTTGCCACTACATGGCAGGGAATAATAAATAACATCACGGGAAAGTAAAATTTGTTACGCACAAAATAAGCCCTCACACAGTTATGTACATGAAAAAATGAAAAAGTTATGGATTTTTGAAGATGGAGAGCGAGAAATGAGCGAAAATACCCTGCGTTAAAATCTGTTTCAAATAAATAATCATATTGGTAAATGTAAATATTAATTAATTAGACACAAAATGATTTTGAATTTTTCATCATCTTATAAACTCATCTTTTCACAGAACTTTGTTTATCCATTTGTCCGTTATCAGTTTTCATTTAAAAAGATCTAATAGAGGAATGGCACAACGATCCTGAACTTTACTTTAACTTATTCCAGTGAGTGGCAAAATCCTGTATCACTGTAGACAATGTCTTACGTAGATGACTCTGAAGTTAGACCCCAGTCGAAGGTGGCATGCAGACTGGGGATTCCACTACTCAGTGGCTCTGCTATTTCCATAGGCTGGTCTTTCGAGGGAATACTCACTAGGTTACAAACTGATCAGACATCATTTGAGGAACTGTTTCTCTCATTCTTGGCACCTGCACATATCCCATTGGTCTATAACATGCTGGTGATGTGGGAGGACAGTTGAATCACAAGCTAACTTTGCCTGAGGGAGAGGACTCTTGGCCACTCATTTACAGTTCAACAATGGCATCATGCTTACATAGTAACTCAAAAGCCTTTTGTCTCATGCCAGTGAATAAACTACCCAAGAGCTATGGAGTTGAAGTTGTGGAGTTGATGCCTATTTTGGTGGAGTCATGATAAAATGGACCGACTCCACAACTACAGTGGGTTACAGAAAGTTTTCAGAGCCCTTTTTTACCCTGTTTCATTGTAGCATTTGGTAAAATAAAAATGTTGGTTTGTTTTGCTCAATAATGTTCTCTCTGCACTCCTTCTTAAACCATGGTCATAAGTATTCAGACTACCTATATACTGGGAAGGAGGAGGGCTGCACTGTGCTGGCTAACTATGTACTGGGGGAGAGGCTGCAGTATGCTGGCTACCTATATACTGTGGTAGGAGGGGTTGCAGTATGCTGGCTCCCTATATACTAGGGGACAAAGGCTGCAGTATGTTGGCTCTCTATATAGTGTGGGGGGTGCAATGTGCTGTATACCTATATAATGGGAGCAGTGTGCTGGCTACCTATATACTGGGGGACAGTGTGTTAGATACCTTTACACTAGGAGGCAGTGCACTTGATACCTATTGATACTTGGGGGACATTTTATCATGTTTTTAACCTGCCAATCTGAATATTCATTGTTTGGATTCTTTAGTTTTCTCTCTCTGTGGTTACAAGCACAGCACTCCCATTCTGTAGGGGTAGTACCTTAGTGGTATACAGTGTGTGATCAATGGGATCAGAAACTCATTCCCAATCAGTGCCAGTAAATGGGCTATTACGTTATAGCATTTTTTATTTGGCACATCTTCTTATGCTTCTTACTAAACAGTATTTTTATTGTTTTGCACATGAGGCTGCTAGAGGCGCAAAAAAATTTAAATATTCTTTAAAAAACTTCAAAAAAGTGCAATTCAGACATGACCATATTTATTAGCTTACGTTACATTACTTTACCTCTGTCAAGGTCTTTACTGAACAGTTTGGTTGATACCTCCAGAGCTCGTATGGCGGTTTTGTGAAGTTCTTTTCTCAATTTGTTTGTGATTCCTACAAAAAATGATATATGTCTATATGAATATTGAAAAATAAGCGTAATTGAAGAAAACTGTAACAGGTCATGCTATAAAAACTGTACATGTTAATGTACCCTATGCCTGGTGAGGGTAGCAAGTATGGTATAGGTACTATAAAATACAGCGAGTTTGCAAGTGGCAATCACATCTTCTCTAAATGTTTAACATTTTCTTGCTCTTATTTTATGACTTTCACTACTCTCCTTTATTCTTTGAGTCAGTACAATCCTGGAAATACCAAATGTATATACAGTTGGGCTCAAAAGTTTTTCTTTTTTTCAAAGAACATAAATAACACAAAAACCTCTTTTCCCAGTCATTTTTAGCGTTTGGTTCAAGCCATTTATTGTCAAACTACTGTGTTTTCTCTGTTTAAATCATGACAACCAAAAGTATCCAAAATATCCTGATCAAAAGTTTACATACCCCATACCATATATTGCCCCCTCTAACATCAATGACAGCTTGAAGTCTTTGGTGGTAGTTGTGGATGAGGCCCATTCTTTTTGCCAAAAAGCCTCCAGTTCCTATAAATTCCTGGGATGTCTTGAATGAACTGCACGCTTCCGATCTCCCCAGAGTGGCTCAATGATATTGAGGTCAGGATACTGAGATGGCCACTCCAGAACCTTCACTTTGTACTGCTGTAGCAAATGACAGGTCAACTTCACCTTGTGTTTTGGATCGTTGTCATATTGGAGCTTCCTGGCTGATGACTGCAAATTTGCCTCCAGTATTTGCTGATATTTGCTACATATATCTTTATAACTTTGACCAAGTTTCCTGTGCCTTCATAGCTCATACATCCCAACATTATCAGTGATCCACCTCAGTGATCTACAGCAGGAATGATGTTCCTTTCATCACAGGCCTTGTTGATACCTAACTGAAAGTAATGTTTATGGTTGTGGCAAAAATGTTTGATTTTGACCTTACCACTACAAATTACCTTGTTCCATTAGTTTTGAGGCTTGTCGTTTGGCGTATTGTAGGCAAGATACTTTGTGGCATTTTCTTGTGCCTCCTTATTGTGCATCTTGAAACTGCCACACAATGCTAGTTTTCAGAGACTCCTGTATTTCAGCTGATGTGATTTATGGGTTTTTCTTTGCATCCCAAACAATTTTCCTGCCAGATGTGGACGAAATTTTGGTTGGTATACCTGACATATGTTTGGTTTTTACAGAGCCACTGATTTTCCATTTGTATATCATAGTTTGAATACTGCTGAACACCATATTGGGTTTATATAGTGACCATTAAGACTACTTCTTCTGACACACTATTCCGTGGTCAAACATGGATTGCGTAGTCTAAGTGGTTACAGAGAGAGTGGGCCCCCTCTTTCCCCGTTGGCACCTCACAGCTACAATCTTAAAGAGCCAATGACACCTAAGCAGTTAAGGTTCCTTTAAAAGATACTCCAGGCAGCCCTGGAATCCTTCAGTTAGGCCATGCCAGAGTCACACACACATTATGTACTTTCACACCCGTACCAACCTAGGCTAGAAAGCTATGATAGTATTTATCCCTAACAACATCTACATCTGTGGCCTATTTTCCAGGTACCCCTGTTTTAAATATACAGCATGTCACTCAAAATCTATGTTGGAAAGCCAGACGATGGATATTGACACTTTCTGCTTTTTAAATATTTAGAATACATCGCATTTGGAGAGAAGTGGATTAATGTTATTGTTTAACAGCTCTCTAAGCCACAAAAATTTGTTTTGAGAGTGATTCATGAGGGGGATAGGACTCACGTGTCTTCATGTTCTCAGTGAGACTGGGGCTTTCTACCCACACTTTACTGCTACTGTTCTCTTTCCAACTCTGCCTGAAAAACCTATTGAGCATCTGGAAACAGAAAGTGTTCAGTGAGCTCTGACTGATGAGCATCCAAACAACCCACCTTGTGACATCATTCTGAAGCTGCATTACTACTTTGCTACAAGCATCAGGCTACTAGTTATAATGCACACTTGTTTTTCCTGCGCTATCGATATCAGCTGTATCCATCCTCAATTGATTAACATAAAGAGGACTTCCAGAGTAAGCATACTTACTAATGCTTGGGACTTTCCCTTTAAACTGACATTTTCCTAGCAGGAAAGGCCCGCAGTGGGAAGTCACTGAGGAAGGCCACTGTTACTTTGAGAGCCTGCAGTTCTCTCTGCTGTGGTCCCACACTACAGTATTCATGCTTGTGGGGTGTGGGACTTGCAGGCATTTAGTCGGGAACTGGACATATGATGTGCAGTTACTATGCCCTCCACTCACCTGGCCCAACAGTTAAAGAAAATCTACCATATAAAACAAGCAAGATAAACCAGGCACCATGACTGTGGTAAAATTATTATATTTGTTATTCATGTCTTCCTTCTAAAAAAAACTCTTAAAGGACATCTACCATCAGAATATTTAAAATCATACTAATGAGCCTGAGAGGCTCTAGTGGGTGTTTCCAGAGCCCCTCGGTGATGTCTTTTCACAGGCTGTTACAATGAGCAGAACATGTCTCACCCTTCTCTAATCCTGTGTAATCCAGAAGAAGAAAGTGCAGGGGGAGAGGAAACCTGCCCTTCTCAATGTAACAATTACTGAGGGGCTCTGGAGACACCCCCAGAGCCCCTTGGACTTATTGGCATAATTTTAAGGTTTATTTTAGACAAAAGGAGGCAATGGATACCAAATATAAGATGATAACCACAGTCACGGTGCCAGGATCTAGGAGTAAGTGCCCCTGGTTTATCATGCATGATTGCATGCCGATCATGCAGTAGATTTTCTCTAAGGCCCACTACCTCTGCTATTCCATTTTATAAGATTATAACTAGCCTCCACAGGGGCCGAATTTAAAAAAATTCCTCTCCTCTACTCACAACTCCATCGACCCTTGCATCATGAGTTAACTAACTGAAACTTTTTTTATCCTTACTGCCTCAGGGTTTCTCAGACTTGTGAGTATTTGATATCTATCCAAGAGGAGAAGCATTACCCAGAGAATGTGGTGTGAATTTATCTGGTACAAGGCCTTTGCTATACCTCTTTCTAGAAAACACCATGGTGCATGATGACCCTTATCCTTTCTTCTCTTAAGTCTGGCCCTGGAGCCTTTGGTGATCTTGATCCAATATAATCTGGAAAAGGGGGCTTTAAGGTTGTGTCGATTGACCACAAGTTATGTCTACAAATTACCTATTACTGGTGTCTCCTCTCCTTTGAACTCTCTTTTCCTGCTCTCCAGTTGGAACTGTCCAGTTCTGGATCTGTCTCTGGCCTCATGGTAATGAGTCTAAGTCCCTAAATTGATACTTCCCACTGAGTTGGTTCAACATAATTCATTTCAGTGGTCTCCTCTGGGAAACCTGGATTATCTGGATATTCATTTTGCTGCTTCCCATGATTCTCTATATGCCAGTAACTTTCCACCATTACTTTGAAGGTTGCACCTGATGTTGAAGAAATGGGAGTGCTACCATATTTAATGGACAGGTCACGTTAACTGCCTTAATGTAATCCCGTCTCAATGTATCAAATCTCTCATAAATCTCCCAATCTAAGTCCCTAGCTACATTTTAACATCAATCCAGATTATGATCAAATGGTACCGCTATAGACTGCGTGAAGGCCTTAGGGTCCCCAATATCTTTAAATATTTTCAAGCTGCCCAGGTGCCCCTACTCCATTCCCAACAGGATCACTCCCTTTGGCTTTTCCTGCATGCCTTAGAAATAGCATTAGATGTTTGGACACTATTTTGTGGACCATGTCCATGGCCCGTTCTCTTATTATAAACTGAATTACTAAACACTCCTCCAGGTTGTGGGACTCCCTCAGGTTCTCTGTGGGCCTCATTGCCTTTCAAATGCCACTACATTCCTTTATACATAACTCTCAGAGTTTCCTGGGGCATTTAGATCCTGGAAAAAATGGATTGCAGAAAATATAGCATATTGATGGCATGCCCACCTTTGCACATTTATAGATCTTTTTTAGGCTACCACTTTCAGAACATTTCAAGTCTCTCTAGCTTAGTAGCTTTAAGGAATACAACGTCTCCACAAACCTTCACATCATTTGAGATGTGCTATAAAGGACCCTCACCCCAGGAGTAATAATAATAATTCATAATAAATGAATCATAGATAAGCGATGATTCATTCTGTGTACAGATTGCAACTATCCTAAATCAATAAATGGAAGAAGTAGGTTAATAAAAATAGGGGGAAAATGATCACATACAAAAATAATCACATAAAAGTAATATGGGAGCCTAAAATAATTATATTAAAAATAAATTCTCACCTTGCAAATCATTTCGATCCTCTGACAGAGTATGCACATAGATATATGACTTTAACTTCTCTTGACGGACTGCATGAGTGTCAAGTGTCATGGCTTTTCTTAGAGATCGCATTTCATATGTGATAAACACATAACCTCTGGTTGCAAAAAGAGAAAATAAAAGACTAAAAAAATGTTCACTTTTAGGATCTTACTTTTACTAACTGTAACTAATGTGGTAACCTCAAACCAATTAACTCTTATCCTTTTCTCAGTAGACATTTTAATTTGTATATAAACTATTCACAAATATGAAGGCAAAACTTGCGGTCAAACTTTATGGTCAATCTCATAAAGTAGAGTATTTGAGGTAGACATATTTAGAAGAACAGTGGTGTAACTTTACTGCATATATATTGTATAGTGTATAATACCCATGGCAATACCCATAGTGCATACACTGTACCTTTTGCATAATATAAAAACCTAAAGTTTTTTTTTCATTAATTTAATTTATTCCCTATTCACAGGATAGAGGAAAAATGTCTTATTGCAGGGGGTTGGACTGTCAAGAATCCCTGTTATTGGCAGAATGGGGACATAAGAGTCACTCTATTGTGCCGAAACTGCACCGGCTTATGGATTCCTTAAATTAAATCTACTATCAAAATATAGCATGATGGTGCCAAAAATTAAGTCCCCGAGGAAAGTTCTCCCCATTAGACTACCCAACCATTTCTTTGACTCCTTGAGGAAAGCTGCCCTCTCATATATTTGGGACAAAAAAGGCACAGATTGGCCTACTCAATCATGACATGCACACGAATGAACAGAGGACTAGGTCTAACTGAGGTTACAGGACTGGTATAAAAATGAAAATTTAAAATTCCAAAACATACATCCACATCGAAGAAGAAATTCTAGGCAGATCTCTAACCCAAGCCCTAATCCGCAAAGATCACCCGTTGAGCTACAGAGATCAGCTCACACAACCGGTGTTTAGCACTTGGTCGACATCCTCCAAAACTCCAGGCATAGGGAAAGTACCCTCCCCTCTCACAAAAATCGGGGATCTTCTAGGCTTAGAAGATGTTTCCCCTTCACAATGGCTCCAACCCCAGACATCTATGGGTGACAAAAAAAAGTCTTCGATATCTTACTAAATGGCTCTTTCCCAATCTTTGCCATTTTTCAACAGCAATTCCCCAGGGCCAATTTCAGTTGGTACTCCCAAATCCAGTATAATTTTATAAAACTACTGAAAAGAGGCCTCTTTGACAGAAAGTTAATGTGGTACGAGGAACTCCTTTCTACTACATCTCAGATCTCCAAACTTACATCCATTATTTACAAAAATCTAATAGACCTAGACAGCTCGACTAATCCACAATACATTGCGGCATGGGAAAAGGAGCCACAAATACATCTCGAACCAGTAGAAATCAACTTAAAACAAGTTGTGGCCCCTCAAAATGCATCACCATGCAAGAAACAAACTTTAAATTTACATCAAGATGGTACAAGACACTCTGCACCCTACATTAATTCAACAGCGATATCCCAGACACCGGCTGGAGATGTGAATCAGACAACAGATCATTCTCTCACATATGGTGGGAGTGTGTACAAAAAAACCTTTTTGATCCAAAGTGGACAACAGAATTTGCACAACTCACACCCCAAATATTACCCAAGCAAACTTTTCCACCTCCTCCTACTGATGGCCAAATCCCTTCTCTGGAAGCAAACTAGACCCCCCTCTATCAGACTCTCAACTAGCTAGAATAGAAGAACTGCCTATGACCGTAGGAAGCATATCAACTACAAGAAAATTTGGGATCCCTGATTGTAATTTTTTTACTCTGATCTATGTAAATCATACTTGAGAGAGAAATCAGGAGTAGATGATTAGATACTCCCTGATCCCTAACTCTACCAGCCACCTTAACTCCCCCATATGACCTGCGCCTTAGGCTTGAGGTTAACCAATGATGACAGACAACATTTGGGCAACCTTCCCCCCCCTTCCCTCTGCCTCATTATCACCCCATTTTTAACTACCTCCACCCCCTCCTACCCCTTTATACCTCAATCTATCTCTCAGTGATAATCCTCATTCACTCATCCCACCCTTACATAACTCAGAGCACTCAGGGGAGGCCGACAATGCCTCCCCTTGGGCCCTTTTACATTTTTATCTGCTTTCATATCTAATGTTTTCTCCTACTTCAAAGCATGCATGTTTGGTAATTGGCAACCTGTATTTCTTATTACCATACTAAGCTTGTAACCATAGCTGTCTGCAATATGTATGCAATACTGTTATCTGTTATTTGCATTATAAAATCAATAAAAAGATTTTAAAAACAAAAGAAAGCATGATAAACCTGGGACACTTACTCATAGATCCAGGCTCCTGGTAATCTTCTATTTGTTACCCATGGCTTTCTTCCTTCTAAAATCAACTTGTAAAATTATGCTAATAAGTCAGGGGGGTTCTGGGGCCTCTTACTAGAGCCCCCCCTTGCTGTAACTTCACAGGCTGTTACACTGTGTAAGATCACAGTCGGCAGAGGGAGGGAGAGGAGGCAGGGGAAGAGTGAGACAGTAAAGCCTGTGAAGCAACAGAATTGAGAGGCTATGGTAATGTCCCTTAGAACTCGTCTGGTTTATTTGCAGAATTTTAAATGTTGATTTTAGAAGGAAGGAGGTCATGAATAACAAATATATGCAGATTACCACAATCACAAATGGTTATGTGATAAAGTGTCCCTGGTTTATCATGCTGGATTTTGATGCAAGACATACTTTAATTTCTGTGTAGTATAATAAGCTTAGAAGGATTAAATAATTGTGTCATAATTGTGACATTTATCTTTTTCCGGGGATTGAGTATGAGGGTTTGCTTTTTTGTTCAATGATCTGTAATTTAGGCTACATTCACACTAACGTATGGAGGACGTATATACGGCCGATATACGTCCTCCATAGACGGCAATGGGCGCGGTACGGTGCAGCACACATGCCTGTTCATGACCTGTCCTATCTTTACCCGTAGTACGGCGCCGTGCGCCATAACTTCCTATGGAGAGGGGCGGGAGTTAGCTGCAAAACCTCTGTTTTTAGTTGCACCAGCTGCATAGGATTTGTTTGGGATCACAAGTACATGATGTTTAAATTTATCAACTGAAAAAATTATGCACTTACCCTAAAATCAGCGATCCTGTAATCTTGGCAATATTTCCTAATTTAAACACAGGCATTGCATGATTTTTTTGTCATAAACAGTATTTTCAGGTAAGGTGCAATATATAGATGAATGCTGAGAGCTTAAAGCAGAAATGGACCTAATAAACCTTTACCAGTATGTTGTCAATCATCTTTTCTTCTGACCACCGAACATCTACTCTGCTGTGACTGACATTGTAATCAAGGCTACCAGCCGCTTAGTGATGTTTCTGGATACAGTGGCATTGATTAAAGCAAAGAAGGTGATCTTATGTGGGAAGAGCTTAACTTCAGTGCTAAAAACTTTGGCTCTGTGACTTTATGCAACCAATTAACATCTCCGATATCCCAGACACCGGCTGGAGATGTGAATCAGACAACAGATCATACTCTCACATATGGTGGGAGTGTGTACAAAAAAACCTTTTTGATCTAAAGTGGACGACAGAATCTGCACAAATGCCCTCACATCACTCCTAAACTCCTCTTTCTAAATATTCCGAACTCACACCCCAAATATTACCCAAGCAAACTTTTCCACCTCCTCCTACTGATGGCCAAATCCCTTCTCTAGAAGCAAACTAGACCCCCCTCTATCAGACTAGTCTCTCAACTAGCTAGAATAGAAGAACTGCCTATGACCGTAGGAAGCATATCAACTACAAGAAAATTTGTGATCCCTGATTGTCATTTTTTTTACTCTGATCTATGTAAATCATACTTGAGAGAGAAATCAGGAGTAGATGGGGGCGGCACGGTGGCTGAGTGAGTAGCACTTCTGCATTGCAGCACTGGAGTCCTGGGTTCGAATCCCACCCAGGTCAACATCTGCAAAGAGTTTGTATGTTCTCTCCGTGTTTGCGTGGGTTTCCTCCGGGTACTCCGGTTTCCTCCCACACTCCAAAAACATACTGTTAGGCTGTTTAGATTGTGAGCCCCATTGGGGACAGGGACCGATTTGACATGCTTTGTGCAGTGCTGCTTAATCTGTGTGCGCTATATAAATAAAGAATTATTATTATTATTAGATACTCCCTGATCCCTAACTCTACCAGCCACCTTAACTCCCCCATATGACCTGCGCCTTAGGCTTGAGGTTAACCAATGATGACAGACAACATTTGCGCAACCTTCCCCCCCCCCTTCCCTCTGCCTCATTAACACCCCATTTTTAACAACCTCCACCCCCTCCTACCCCTTTATACCTCAATCTTTCGCTCAGTGATAATCCTCATTCACTCACCCCACCCTTACATAACTCAGAGCAATCAGGAGAGGCCGACAATGCCTCCCCTTGGGCCCTTTTCCATTTTTATCTGCTTTCATATCTAATGTTTTCTCCTGCTAAAAACTTTGGCTCTGTGACTTTATGCAACCAATTAACATCTCCCTTTAAATTAGATTTTCTGGATGATGGCACCACACTGGGTGATGAAAAAAAACATGATCTGCAAGGTGTTGAGATGCTTGATAACTTGTAGTAGTTTATTACATTATTTAATGTAAATAATCTGCACTTCTGCTAAAAAAAAAATAAAAAACATAAAAGTAAACATATATTGTCACTGTTCTGTCATAAAATGGGGGGAATTGCAAAGTTCACACAATGAAAATATCCAGTAATCGTGTATATATTGCAGTATTTTGTGTATATACTGTTAATCTGTAATGGTCTGCCTCAGTCCATCACAGATCAATCTTCATGAAAGGCTTAGCAGTCTGTATGAAACTCCAGAATGACATGACAATTGATTGGTGCCCTCCGTTGATTTTGGCACACAGCTACTTAACAGAGCCACTTCTGCCAGTGCCTATCGCAGAAGTTAAAGGCAGGTGTCCGCTGTATCATACTGCGCATGGGGGAGTATGGGGGAGTATGGTGGAGTATGGGGGAGTATGAAGAGGGCTCACGGGCTGAGCCCTCTTCATACTCACCAGGCATTTGCTTCATAATGAAGCAAACGCCTGTCGCTAACACCCGCGATCAGTGCTTGCACCGATCGCGGGTGTTAACCCTTTGACCGCCGCCGGCCGCCGCCGCCATCTTGGCTCCGATCGTCACTCCCCGTGACGTCACCGGGGGGCGGCGATCGGTTGCCATGACAGCCTGGGATCACACAAAGATCCGAGGCTGTCATGATCGAGGCTATCTATTACAATGTGCGATCTGCACATTGTAATAGATGGTATGCAAAATCCCCATATACTGCCATACTGTAGTATGGCAGTATATGGTAGGATCAATCACACAACCTAGGGTTA